>LAPY01000846.1:39380-54185 GCA_000970635.1 Eragrostis tef
GGCGGGCTGGGACGTCGACCTCCGCCGCTACAAATCCCTGGCAATTTGTAGCGGCGAGCTTGGATACAAGCCGCCACTCTAAATGGGGAACATTAGAGGTGGGCTATAGAATGGACCGCCGCTATAAATCGTTCTACAATACAAGTTGAATTTGAGTTGAATATATTTTATCTTGTCGATTTCGTATTAGCAAACAATGTAATGAAATTATGTTAGTGGCAACTTTGAGCACTTGTAATATATATGTGGGCTATATGGATGTGATTCGATCTAGTAATGTTATGGATTTGAAATGGTAGTGATGGATGTGAATCTGGTTATATTCTGGTATTATTGTGCAGGATGTGCTGTCTAGTGCATACAGAATATATCAATTTAAATTCTTTTTTGTCCTGTAAATCAAACAGCGGCGGGCTATTTTGATTTGACCGCCACCGCAAATCTTTATTTGTAGCGGCGGTTTATTTGACCGTCGTAGGTGTTTTTGCTGGTTATATAAATGAATGACGTGGTCCTCCGTGGTGTCAACGCGCTTCCTAACGTATTCTTACAGGACTCTTTAAGAGCATTAAGAAATAACATTTGAGTGAGATTCTTCAAATGAACGTATACTTCTTAAGCAGTTCAGATGCACTACACTGTTTCAACTTGAATTTTAGAAGAACCGCACATCCTGACGGCAAAACAGCACATTTTGACATCTATGATCTATGCCATATACTACGTAACTGTGCATCTGCTTTATTATGCACCAATATGTCATGCCTCATTGCACAGATAAGCCATGATTTCCAAAATTAATTTGAAAATCATAATTGTGGGGCAACTTACTATTTTGTGCCGTCTGATTTATTTGTCGTCTTTCACTAGCTAGTAACTAGCATTTGGCATCTAGGAAGTATTTCAGTGTCAACCCTACTAAAACTTGTTCACGATTGCCAATAAAAGTGTGTACGAGGTTGCTTTTCCCACTTTTGTTAAGGTTTATAAAAAGAACCTTCATCATCTCTATTTTTTAAAACATTATCATTGTCAATCATTTACATCAGACCATGTGTAATGTTATCCCTGGTACTACAGAGCTACATGGAAAGGAATGTTAATATAGTTCTCATTGAAACAAGTTGTGGAATTTTATCCAATTGTCGGTTTTACTAATTAGTTTTGTTCCATATATATAAACTAACTTTGATTTTATCCTTGCACATTGCCTAGCCCATGTTTTAGGTTCCTCATCATGGACATTAATCTGTGTCCCAACCAAAACTTCACCATTTGCAATTAATTTAACACCATTATTAATTAATTTAGTCAGAGGAGTCCATTTCAAAATCTTTTTAGTGAAAAGGGTTGAAAAGGAAAGGAGAATAATATCAATCATTAGTGAAGAAAATAGCTAACATCTGTATCCTACTTCTGAACATTCGCAGCATCCTGTGCCTGTGCAAGAAAAACCTACTGTTGCAAGCCTATAAGGTGGAATCATTACTTTTGTGTTTGTAATGTTCCAATAATATAATTATTCTTTTGAATGGAAGAACCTATGTGCTATTATACTCCTAGTAAATCTAGTTATTTAGGTGTGTAGTTGATATTATACTACAGCCGTGAGATAAAAAAAAAAGTTGCCGGCTTTGGAATGCATGGCTTATTTGACTACTTCTGCGGACCATCACAACCACACATAGACGGTGAATGCTAGTCTATATACAGAGCTTTTCTAACTGAATGATATTGATTAATTGGTGAAAGTGGAGTGCCAGTTGCATTTTGCGGTCATACATTTTTTATTAGTGCCGACTGGTTTACAGGGTCACACCCTAAACTAAGGATCTAGTTGCATTAATTTGGCTTTTATTATTGAAAACCAAAGAGAAATTAATATTCTTTCAATTTATTAGGAACTAGTCAACCGTATGCAAACTATTTAATTTTCTGACAACTAGTTTTATATACAAAACATTATTTGGTTTGCTGATAAAATTATCAGAAATTCTTTATTGTTATCTAATTTAATTTACAATTGAAGACACCTGTGAAATTATACAATACACAATATTACTAGTAGTACCAATATTGAAAAGGGTGCTTTTGAAATTACCCATGCCGTCATCAACACTCATACCCCAACCCATGGGCCAATCTGCGCCACATCCCATACTAATCTGTTGTGCCGTGGATCCATGTTGCTAATCTGCACCACAGTCGACTCTGGCCATTCTTGAGTCCACCGACTTACATCCCACCTCTGTCCATAGTGCCCCCAAGCTGCGTCACTGCTTCCTCGTGCCACCATCCATGGATGCATTGTTGACTCGCATCCCTCATCATTCTCTTTTCTTACTGATGTTACCTTCGTACAAATTGTACTCTTCTGAACCAAAGAGATGTGTTGGTATATATCCATAATTAATACAGCATATTCTTCTATAAAGGAAGTTCTAGGTATTCACATTTGAAAGAGATGGCAAAAGGAAGAATAATTAAGCCATGTGTGACCCAAAAGGAAGGGCCACTAACCAAAGAGAGTGGAAAGATCACATGCATGGTGGTCAATCAAGCCATTACTCGCCGTTCATGTCATCTGTGAAGCACAAGAATTCATTATGGACGGTCCAGGTCACAAGTTGGCACCTGGATCTTTCAAAAAGAATCATTTGAAGCCGTTCATTGCTTACTCAAGGCCATTTTTAATCAATGATACATTGTTATGCTTTCAGTAATCCTAATCCTCTATGATCGTTTCAGGCTGCAGTGAAACTACTTGCATAAATGTATCTTCCTTCTGAAAATGTGTAGCTAGCTAGCTTTATAAATTAAGTGAGAAATAAAAGGTTTTCAGTAGCATCGGAGATCTTCAAATAAAAAATATTTAGCTGGCCGGACAGCTCTAGAACAACTTAGATTTATAGCAGAATGAGGCCGAGCAAAGAGCTATGTTCGATCCTACCTTACATGCTTCCAATGAAGGCAGGGGCTAAAAGACCCTATTTTGAAAAGATTTAGAACAGAAAATAATTCACGAGAATGTTTATTAGTTGGTAGCGTGTTGATCAGATGGTCACTCACGGGATCAAAGATGTACTCAGTAATGAACTAGCGTGTGGCTTTGCATTAAGATGAACTAGTTCCCCACCTTTTTCAGTTTGTCATTCCCACCTGGTTAAGTTTTTCATTCATCTTCACCTACATGGCATGGCAATAGAGGTTTCGACTTCAGGTTGCCTCTAAACTCCAAGATTCACAACGGACTACCTTTCCAGACTGATCTTGTGGCTTGATCTATCTTTCTTTCTTATTTTGCATGCTTAGCCACAATTGAAGACACCTGTGAAATTATACAATACACAATATTACTAGTAGTACCAATATTGAAAAGGGTGCTTTTGAAATTACCCATGCCGTCATCAACACTCATACCCCAACCCATGGGCCAATCTGCGCCACATCCCATACTAATCTGTTGTGCCGTGGATCCATGTTGCTAATCTGCACCACAGTCGACTCTGGCCATTCTTGAGTCCACCGACTTACATCCCACCTCTGTCCATAGTGCCCCCAAGCTGCGTCACTGCTTCCTCGTGCCACCATCCATGGATGCATTGTTGACTCGCATCCCTCATCATTCTCTTTTCTTACTGATGTTACCTTCGTACAAATTGTACTCTTCTGAACCAAAGAGATGTGTTGGTATATATCCATAATTAATACAGCATATTCTTCTATAAAGGAAGTTCTAGGTATTCACATTTGAAAGAGATGGCAAAAGGAAGAATAATTAAGCCATGTGTGACC
Organism: Eragrostis tef; assembly: GCA_000970635.1. Taxonomy (NCBI): domain Eukaryota; kingdom Viridiplantae; phylum Streptophyta; class Magnoliopsida; order Poales; family Poaceae; genus Eragrostis; species Eragrostis tef. Next base: position 43,176 of record LAPY01000846.1, read on the forward strand.
CAAAAGGAAGGGCCACTAACCAAAGAGAGTGGAAAGATCACATGCATGGTGGTCAATCAAGCCATTACTCGCCGTTCATGTCATCTGTGAAGCACAAGAATTCATTATGGACGGTCCAGGTCACAAGTTGGCACCTGGATCTTTCAAAAAGAATCATTTGAAGCCGTTCATTGCTTACTCAAGGCCATTTTTAATCAATGATACATTGTTATGCTTTCAGTAATCCTAATCCTCTATGATCGTTTCAGGCTGCAGTGAAACTACTTGCATAAATGTATCTTCCTTCTGAAAATGTGTAGCTAGCTAGCTTTATAAATTAAGTGAGAAATAAAAGGTTTTCAGTAGCATCGGAGATCTTCAAATAAAAAATATTTAGCTGGCCGGACAGCTCTAGAACAACTTAGATTTATAGCAGAATGAGGCCGAGCAAAGAGCTATGTTCGATCCTACCTTACATGCTTCCAATGAAGGCAGGGGCTAAAAGACCCTATTTTGAAAAGATTTAGAACAGAAAATAATTCACGAGAATGTTTATTAGTTGGTAGCGTGTTGATCAGATGGTCACTCACGGGATCAAAGATGTACTCAGTAATGAACTAGCGTGTGGCTTTGCATTAAGATGAACTAGTTCCCCACCTTTTTCAGTTTGTCATTCCCACCTGGTTAAGTTTTTCATTCATCTTCACCTACATGGCATGGCAATAGAGGTTTCGACTTCAGGTTGCCTCTAAACTCCAAGATTCACAACGGACTACCTTTCCAGACTGATCTTGTGGCTTGATCTATCTTTCTTTCTTATTTTGCATGCTTAGCCTCTTAATATGTCCATGTCTTCTCAGTTATAGCCATATATTTGAGGCCTTGAAGTTGAGTATTTAGGTTATTTTCCTTGAAATATTGATAGTAGTGCAGCAAACATTCACCGTCGACATCATGAAAGGAGGGCCTAGATAGCCCATGGATCTCATGGATCGAGTATTTTTTCATTGAAGTCCACAGGTCTTTTGAATTTTTATTTCATTTTATATTGATAGTAGTACACACAATTAAGTTTTCACCTTTTGTAATATTTTCCCAAAGCATTCTTATTTATTAATAATATATCATTCAGTTGCAAAATCACCTGTCAAATTGAATCTGTCTCCCTAGTCCCGTAGTTAGGAAGATCTCATGAGATCTTCTGTTGTTCAGCAGCCCTTGCCACTACAAGAAAAGTGTCGGACTCGCACTAACGCTGGGTAGTCTAAAGTGTGCCAATGAAACTACTTTTTGAATAGGAATGATTATCTCCCTATAATAAAAGGCTATATATTGTGGCCCGAAACCTTTCCTCAAAAGCCTCTGAAAATGATCTTTGTGCGGCGTCATGATTGGATAGCTTGCATACACACAACCAAATGACACAATAGAACGCCAAACATTGTTTGCTACCCTTGCGCCTATATAAACCACCCCACAGCCCTCCAATCCTTGCAATAATTTCAGCCATCACAGAACACTAGCTCCTCCTCACAGCTCTCCCTTTCCTCCACAAAGGGGTCAGGGTTAGCGAGAGAGAGAGAGGTCATAACAACAACAAGCTCAACATATAGCTAGTGTTTGTTCAATTTTTCGTTGCCAGCTTACCATTCATTATCTTTCTTGCGCATCACAATGGCTGGCTTGTCCCTGCAGCACCCCTGGGCATTTGCCTTCGGCCTCCTAGGTATATTACCATCTCATACATGGGCTACGTTACATGAATTGCATGCTCATTTTAATTTCATTTGTTTTTCACACTACCATTCGTCGGATACATATGGTCATTCCTCAGTTGCTAGTGTCTCATAACATACATAGAAGCCACATTACGATCATTACTAATATCGCTTGTGCATGCTTTCAAATATTTGCATCAGATTAAGCAGGGATCACTTCCTATCACTTCCATCATGCCTGATGCTTTTGTTAGCGTATATTTATCTCATCATAGGCTACATGTCGAGCAAGCAGACGCTACCTTAACAAATGGATGGTGCAGACTAGTACAACGTGTACTATAGTAAATGATGACATCATAGTGCACCTTGCATGCCAAAAAGAGCCTATCTAAAATATATCTCTCTCCAATCACTGGTCATAGAAAGAAGGCAATCTCAGACAAGACGTATCATGTCAGCTTTTCATAACTTATCCGATGAAGTTCTTTACTATCTTTTGCAAACTTCTGATCTTGGCGCCATTTTTTGCTGCAGGAAACGTCATCTCCTTCATGACCTTCCTGGCCCCGATGTAAGTGACTTGCTAATTTATCACTACAATCTTCACTAAACATTTTCAGTCATTTCTTGAGCTAATAGTTTTAATCACGACCATTCATGTTCAACGATTTTTATATATTCGCAGACCTACGTTCTATCGCATCTACAAAACCAAGTCGACAGAGGGTTTTCAGTCAGTTCCCTATGTGGTGGCACTTTTTAGTGCGATGCTTTGGATCTTTTATGCGCTAATTAAGACTGGAGAGGGATTCCTCATCACCATCAATGCCGCGGGCTGTGTCATTGAGAGCATCTACATCATCATGTATTTCGTTTATGCCCCAAAGAAGGGAAAACTATTTACAGCCAAAATCATGGCCCTCCTCAACATCGGTGTGTTTGGGCTCATCCTGCTCACCACGCTTCTCCTCTTTAAGGGTGACAAGCGTGTTGTCATGCTCGGATGGATCTGTGTTGGCTTCTCAGTCAGCGTTTTTGTCGCACCACTCAGCATCATCGTGAGCACTTCATCCTTTTGAATTTATATTTCCATTGCCTTGTAACACTGATCTCTTGTTAATACTTTTTGATTATATACAAACAGAAACGCGTGATCCAGACAAGGAGTGTAGAGTACATGCCCTTTTCTCTCTCCCTTTCGCTCACTCTAAGCGCCATTGTCTGGTTCCTCTATGGCCTCCTCATCAAGGACAAATACGTCGCTGTATGTTACCAACACAAATCACTTGTCTAGTAAACCTTTCTTAATTAGTTAATCATTTCAAATTTGTCGATAAATGTCTAACATTAACATGGTAAATGGATTTCTGCAGCTTCCGAACGTTCTTGGGTTCACCTTCGGCATCGTACAGATGGGGCTGTACATGTTCTACATGAACAAAACGCCATTGATTGCTGAGGGAAAGGAGGCTAGCAAGCTCCCCGCAGCGAAGGAAGAGCACGTCGTTGTTAATGTTGCCAAGCTCAGCCCTGCCCTCCCCGAGAAGAGTTGTGAGGTGCACCCGGTCACTGAGATGTCCATCCCAAGGAAGAGCTGTGCCACCGACGCGGCACCAGCAAACAGAGACCCCTTCGTCACCCATGGCCCTGGCGTCACGGTGGTCTAGGCTCATGGACGTGATTGGCACGTGGATACAAGTTCCCGCTACCCTTTCAGCTTGATTGAATGAGCTGAGTCTGAAAGCCCATATATATAGATGCCCGGCTATCATACCTTTCAGATGAAGGAATACTTCTTTATTTTCACCATTATATTAAGATGAATATTTTCATGTAACTACAGGAATTTGATTATCCAAAAGAATGAATTTTATTAGAATATATTAATGCATAAATTTCTTCAAATTGCGTGCTGAGTCAATGCCAGTGACGTGGCACCAGAAAACAGAGACGCCTTCTTCACCCACGGCCCCAGTGTCACGGTGGTGTAGGCTCATGGACGTGATTGGCATGTGGATACAAGTGCCCGCTACGCTTTCAGCTTGATTGAATGAGCTGAGTCTGAAAGCCCATATATAGATGCCCGACTATCATATATATATACCTGTCAAATGAAGGAATGCTTCTTTATTTTCACCCCTATATTAAGATGAATATTTTCATGTAACTACAGGAATTTGATTATCTGAAAGAATGAATTTTATTAGAATAATACTAATGCACCATATTTCTTCAAATTTGACTTCAATTTATTTTATAGTCAGCAGAATATCTTACTTGGTTGAGCGCTGAGTCACTGACAGTTAGAATCAATTGTCAAGGAATCAAACAAGCATCTGGACGCTTCATTCTGTCGACAGAGTCACCTATTCACGAATGAATCTAATCGGGTAGTTACATTGTCCCAAGGAGGAGCTGTGCTGCGGCCTAGGCGTAGCAAGTGAACAGAGACGTGGCCGACCTCTTTGTCACACACAGCACCACTGTTGCGTGTCCATTGCTCATGCATACTTGTGCTTGCTACCCATTAATTCAGCTTGATTGAATGAGCTAAGAGTTACTATGTGACTACTCAAGGCAGTGTCATTGTAACTTTTAAGTAACTATATCTACTTTTAGAGAATGCCACAAGTAGGATTGTAAAATCGGTTATGACAGTTGATAATTACTATAACAAAGAAGACTGCTCTTTAATTACATTTTTAGTTAGATTACTCTCTGTGGGAGTATCATAACAGTTCAATTCACTGTCACATTGAATTTTTTTTCCTTACATATCTGTAGAAACCAATGAGACAAGAGAAAGACGTAGTATCATGCCGACAATGCAACATTGGCATGATATCCAAGTCATTGGAATGTAAACTATACATATGGACAACAATTTATGCTCAAAACTCACGTAAGATAAATAGACTTATAGTTGACACTAAATGAAAACATGTGAGCAAAGATATGCGGACTGTCTACTAAGCAATCTACTGTCAATATTTTAATCACCGAAATGAGAGTACATAAAGACATAAACAATAAAGGTAAATAAGTAATTAAAGGAAAAATATTAAAAATAGCAAATAAACTATCAACACTTAGTTGTAAGAAATTTAGAGAAAACAGTGTTTCATAGACTTTGGATCATAGATAAGTGTACGAAGTGCATGTCAAGGGAGATGATGAGTTAACTACATTGGCACTTATACACTACTACAAAAAAAACACCCTACAGCCTGCCACTACAGTACATAGAAACTGCTCACCAGTGGCGACTGGCTGGCCTGCGACGGCTCTTGCCACTTCTCCATCCCCGGCTTGACCCAAAATGACGGACACGACGGTTCAATCAGCCTCTAGTTCTATGGGTGGATTATTAAACAATGGGCTCTCCTCTTACTGATGATGGCAGAGGCACCTCCCCACATGAACCAAACATCTTTAAGCTCAGTCTCTTACCGATAAGGTCACCATGGCCAGCAAGGATCTACCGCCGGCACTTGAAGCTCGCGGTGGATTGTGGAGACACTATGAGGAAGAAGAAACTTAAAAGTGCATTTTCATGCATAATGGCATGTTTCAAATAAGTCAACTTGCAATGGCGTGCTACCAAAATATGAATAGTAATGGTATTTTTCTAAAATGGAGAAGTTGCAATGGGATGGATCTAGTTAAACCTATTCCAAATGAGCACGGAGTGGAAGATGAAAATGTTTGCAAAATATACTTTACTCCCAAAAAATGGTATGTAAAAGGGGCCCAATCTAAAATTCTACAACAAGAGTAATGCATGGTCGACAGTATCATGTTGCTAGTTGAGGTTGGTGTAGGTCACACAAACAGAGGAGTTGTCTCTCTTCTTAAAAAAAATAATAATAAGAGAGACTATTCTTTATCTCTCTTCTTTAAAATAAAGAAAGTAATGTGTGAGAATATGCTTTGTCTTATGCACACAGGCATGCACGCACGTGCATACACACATTTTGCATTAATGTCCAAGTGCCTATTTCAGTGCTATGTGTGTTCATGTTGATGGCATTCATTTTAATTTTCCTATGAAACTTATAAATATATTTTATATGATTGTTGTACTGGTCGATGAGAATTGTAAGCTTTTTATTATTCAAGACATCTACAAGTACAAATAACAGCTCAACGTACGATCAAGATAGCAGTTTGTATTTCTGTCAATAATGTGTGCAATGTGAGTTACTTAAGTGGGCACACGTGAGGCTACAATCGATCGTGGAAGTCGCAAGTGCGTTAAAATTATGAAGCTTGGTAAGTGGCTCCCTTGATTCAAGTTCGATGGATGGACATCGTTTCTTAAGGAAAAGGAAATCGAAAGGCAGCGAAACCACAACGGTTCAACGGTATACCACAATGAACGGCCTCTACTGCTCCATGCAGATGATACCAATTCGTGACTGGTGCCCTTCAAAGGTTCCAGATTCGTACCACGAAGCCTAAAAACACATCCACATGCATGCACGGCCACAGAGCAGTAGCAACTTTATACCTTCAGATCACAAAAAATATTAATAAACACATGCCGACGTATTGGCTCAAATGCCACTTTACATTGACGATGCCGCCAGCCGCCAGCGCATATGTTTCCAGGAAGGTTGCGTCACAGTTGTACCTATGCAAATCTTTACTTCCCTTTTTCTTAACATTTACGTCTCATTGAGCAAAAGCCAGAGGAATGTTCTCTGCTAGCACCTCGGCAGACTAGACAAAAGCTTGTCTAGTCAAAACCGAAATCAGGAGCTAACATGGACTTCGCTAAGAGCATCTCCAGCAGTGTTGCTAAAATAGAATTGCTAAAACTGAGTTTAGGTATAGGAGAGAGAAGATTTGGCAAAGAAAATTGTGCTCTTCTCCAGCAGAATTGCTATAACAGGAGACCTAAAACGTATCTTAAAAATTCCATTCAGTTTGAGGGGCTTTTACCGACACAGAAAAATACAAAAACATTACATATTTCGTGAGGACATTTTTGCAAAACACCTTCTTCTCTCCCTGTCACCGCAAGACATGGCTATTTTCTTTGCGCCATGGCTGCTCCTGTGAGCGAACTCACCACACGCAGCATTGGGCCTCATCCTCCCTTCCTCTTCCTCTCCTATTTCTTCCTCCCCTCCTCTTCTCACCCAAGCACGACCCGTCCCTGTCCATGTCCAGGCTCAGCCAGCGCGGCGGATGCTCGGCTAGCGTAGTCGAGGCTGTGCGATGCGGGTGTGGTGTCATCCATGGCGGCCGTGGGGCGCCGCGACGCGACGCGAGCTCGACCAGCGCGTCCTCCGCGGGTGAGCTTTCATGGCGGCATGGCGGCCTTGCAGCCAGGCTCGTCCATGGCAAGAGGTCGGGAGAGGGAAGGGTCGAGTTGGGGCTATGGCACACGGATCTGGTGGACACCTGGGAGATCCTAGCGGCGGTGCTGCTTGATTTGGTGACGGAGGCAGGCGGAGCAGAGTGGCGGCGTGCGAACGCGTCGGAGCGGAAACGTCCGTGCGGGAGCAGTTGGCGTTTCGCGCCACATGATTGGAAGTTTTAGCAATCCATGCTTGCATTGGTATATTTGAGTCCAGGAGAGAGAAATTTAGGCTATAGCCTAAAAATTTTAGGTATAGCAATCCATATAGGTATACTGCTGAAGCAGTTTTTTAGGCTTTCTGGCAGTTTTTAGGTATAGCGATCCAATTTGACAACACTGCTGAAGATGCTCTAAGCATCTCATTTTGGCTAAAAAAACTCGAGCTAAAATGAGTAGCCATGTGATGGAAATGGTATTGCTACAAGCCTCTGTTCTGTAAACAGCAAAGTCGGGTGCTCATGCACTGCTTTTTGTCAATCGTAGTACTGGGCAAATAGCAGTAAATAAAAATAGCCATGCATTTTTCTGGCAAGAGTAAAATTGTTTTAATATTTGAGAATCAGCCAGCAGGGTTAGTAGGTCAGGATGAACTTGTACAATATTTGCAGAAAACAGACCAACTCCTCAATTGTTCTGGCAAAAAATAGTACTGTGGTTATTTCGTCGGCTATATGAATTCTCCAGACTACATAAATATAATGCACTAGATGCCCTCTCCAGGACTTGTCACGCAGCTGTCAGGGAAGGGACAGTTTTTAGGCTTTCTGACAGTTTTTAGGTATAGCAATTTAATTTAGCAATACTGCTGGAGATGCTCTAAGGAATACGTACGTGCATTTGTTGTGGTAAGCATGCAAGGTTGCCATTTCTTTTTGTCAAAAGGTTTGTAGCTAGTGCTATCAAGCTAAGAGTTAATTAATCTGCTAGTTATGCGAGAACTATTAAAGGAAGGATCATTGCACCATCAGAGAGAATGAGATATACACAAGCTAGGCATATTGCACGACCTAGTATAGCTTACTAAAAGGCAGTGATGCATGATGTGAAGCTTGAGTGTATAGTGATATGCTGAACAAAAAGAGACAGTTAAGCAGTATAATGATGTGTAACACCTCAGCCCGTTTTTAGCCTATTAGTTATGGTTTCGGTCTAAGTGGCTCAAAAGTGAAGTGGAATTCTAAGAATATTTTCACATTTCTTGTTTAGGTGGGTGAGGGCTAGCATATAACCTTTGTTGGTTCAAATGATAGCACCTTCCAGTTAACCCTTTTACACCACGAAGCAAGGACGAAACGTAAGAGGGGTGCTATGTCCATGCATGTGCTCGCCCCACGTGAGGGTTGGGCGGTAAGCGGTTTTGGACGCAGGGTGTTACAAATGAGCACCGTTTTAGTCAAACACAGCTCTGCACAGGTAGCTTCATCAATTTGTTGGAACCTTATTAGGAGAAGCAATATTTTTGCATCTGCGCTAAGGAATATCCAGGTACACTGGAAAGTTGGAACGATTATTTGATGATAAAAATATCGAATGTGTTCTTGCATTGAGAATAACTAATTCAAAACAAAAGTGGCTTCACATGTAAAAAAGCAAGCAACCTGCAGTATGAGCTGATCCTGATAGTTGAGGCAATCCTTCAGTCTGTTGGCTGCCAACCTCCGATGGCTTTAGGCCAGTCGTTCTGCCAATTTTTTTTTCTTTTCCTAGTACATCATTTTGTCTCATCACTTTTCATCGTTACTGAGTGCTAACTTATGTCAATGGGTACGCACAGCCTCTTTGCATTCTGCCCACTCCACTATGCCTTCTCACTACCAGAGCGATTGATTAACCCCTACCACATTATGTTCAGAGCGTTATATTTTCATCACTCTCGGCCGCACAATTTTTTGTGATCCAATTGAATGTCTCCTCAGCTTTTCATCCAGTTATCTTGTTCATGGCACATAGATTATTACAACCATCTAGCCAGTCCAGTCCGATCCAAGCCAATCTGCTCTTGTAAAAAAGCCACGACATGACTTATCGCTTTTATTTTGTTGATCGCTCTATTCCATCATTCAAGATTGAATATTGCTGCGCACTCTAGCTAGCTTTGTTTCACTCTTGTATTTATTTCCATAATAAGCTGACTGCAACCGTTTGACTAGTTTAGGCTTGCTTTGGATTGGAGGAAACATGGAGGAAAAACGTGGATTTGGATTCCTTTGGATTTGGTCTCTGTAGCATCCTTTGGTTCGTAGGAAAGCAGCATAGGAAAAATGTAGAAAAATTTCCTTCTCGGTCGATTCCATAGGATAAACAGAGAAAAAAAATCCATCCAGTCCGACCTCATTTTTTGTCACTCGTGTAGGATCGAGGCAAGCGACTCGTCAGTAGCCCGTGTTGAAGAAGAAAAAAAAACAGTTGAACACATAAAAACTGCAGTAGAACTTGCCGTTGTCGATTTGCGTGCAGGAGAAGCGAGCATCGGCCGGCCAACCAATCTCCGTGTAACTGTAACGTGAGCTCCTTCTTTAGCATGCCCGTCTCATCGCTCGCTTGCCGCGCAATGCTACCTCGAGCTCCTTACGTGCACCGGTAGCCACATCGCAAGCTCTTGTTCGTCGCACTTCTCATCACAGGACAGGAGCGAAACGGAGAGAAGCGAATGGACAAGAAAGTACCAAGGCCCGACTGAGATGGAGTCAAGCCCCCCTAGCTAACTGGTTGGTCCCAACTTGCTTGATCACTTGGCCAATCACTTACAAATGCTAATTAACGAATGTGATTTACCATTCATCTATTTTAAAAAACCTTGTGTTTCACTGTAGCCTATCCAAAAGATCATCAATATGAGATTCATGTGTTTTCTATTCCTCTGTTTTATGCTTGCAATCGTATCCTATTCCTATGTTCACTACAAGAAAATAGAATTTTAGTTATGTGGCCAATTTTTTTTCTTTCTTTTGATCACTAAAAGTTGATCAATAGTGACAAGTTTGAGATTTTTTGTGAATCTACCGTGTTTTAGTGACCAACATTATATATGGCTATCAAGGTTGTCTTGCTTACTATATAGTTTTAGTGACCAACATATAAAATTTTTCAGTCACCATATACAGTGACAACCTTTTAGTGACAACATTATATAGTTACTAAGATTGTTTGGTTAATATATAGTTTTAGTAACCAACATATAGTGACAAACTTTTTGCCACCAAAATGTGACAAATCTTGTTGGTGACAAAATAGCTATTGTGACCAACCACATGTAGTGACCAAATATCTTAGTGACTAATAGTCATTTTTCTTGTACATATTTTTTGGTATTTCTGTTTTTTTTTTCAATCAGGCATTCCGAAACCTTAAGTTACGGCCGCAGCTCCGAGTAAGATCTAGTTTGCAACAAAGCAAATGAGCTAGACACGTGATGTGGCATATGACCATCGTTATTTCGATCTGATCATCCTCCAGTTTGAATGGCAGATACTATGGCTGAAAAAAGTGGGAAAGTTCTGCACAGGAAAAGGTACTGCCGCAAACATGACTTATTTATTGTCTAACAAAGCCTACCATACAAAATTCATCTGCTATCAGTAGTATAGATAACATAATTTTTACGAAACTAAAAGTGCTGTAACATAAACTATGATATCTCCGGTGCCCATTTCTACCTAGTACATTGGAAAAAGTCCGTATGACTCCCCTCAAGTATAACCAAAGCCCACATAACCCCTTAACGTATCTTTTGGTACATTTTTTCCTCTAAACTATGCCACTTGGTTCAATTCACCCCTTAATACAATTTGCCTTTTTTATTTTGCCATACACAAATTGAATTTTGATTTCAAATTTTGCATGGATGTAGTGAATATCACATTGTATGTCAGAAAATATATATCATGAATTGTTATGACTATTTTCAATACAATATTATATCCGAAGGATTACTTAACTATT
>LAPY01000846.1:65068-81476 GCA_000970635.1 Eragrostis tef
TATATTTTAAACAAGAGGAAAAAACTAAAGCAATTTTCTTTATTCAGTTGAATATTTTACTTGGGCCATGTGTCATTGGTAAAATAATTTTCAGTCAACGAGGTAACTGAGAGTCAAGTATATAATCCCAAGAGTGAAATGCACTCGGAGTATATAAACTATTTAGGGATAGGCGTCTATGTTCATAAACTCCTAAAGTGACCATCTAGGTCTACAAACTATTTAGGAATGGTCATCTAAATACATAAACTCCTAAGTGGACATTTAGGTCTAGAAACTAATTTTGTTGTAGCTGTCTAGGTCTGAATTCCTTCGTGCGTGAAAAAAATCCTACGTGAACATACCACTGTGAATGAAGAGGCATGTGTTATGTATGTTCGGAAAATCTTGAAAGTGGAAAATTCCATAAAAGAGACCATGCCTCACAATCGTGAGGTGAGGTGATGATCAGGAGGCGACGACTTTGGATAGCAGGAGAAGGGCTCTTGTTCGATTTTGCTGCCGAACGGAGTCGACACTCGTACTGCCATGATTTTTCTAACATATCGCTGCCTCGCCTCCCGAAGGAATTTGAACCTAGATAGCTATAACATAATTAGTTTGTCGACCTAAATGGCTATTTAGAAATTTATGTACGTAGATGATCATTTCTAAATAGTTTGTCAACCTAGATGGTCACTTTAGGAGTTTATGTACTTTAGATGACCATCCATAAATAGTTTATTTACTCCAGGTGCATTTCACTCTAATTCTAATTTGATCTTCGTAAGAAAAAATTCTTCATCTCTTCCTACATGAGTTGAATCTTGATTCTTACAAAGTTTCTTGCTTCTCAAATGATCTGAGGAAATAAAAGCATAGCTCTTCAAACAGAACAAAAAATGGATTTGTGAGGGTGTTTATTATTTGATTACAACCTGCTCTATGTTGCGAGGGAGCCCTCTTGCTCCAAAGACTGATTAAGATACATGCATGATTATTTACTGGTCGATGTAGAAAAAATACCACATGCATGACTAAATGAAGTTCTTTGTGACTTCCAGATTCGAGCCTTGAACACTGATTAAGATCATGCATGCATGGTCACCTTCCACCAAAGATAAATTTTTTTGTAAGGTGTTCTACAAATTTCCGTTTTACTTGAATCATCAATTGATTAAAAATTCATATAGATTTCCTAGACACTACGAATTTAATGATATGTTGTAACAGAAAATAGTGGCTAAGTCTGCTTTGGAGACCGCATCTTGTTGCATTCATCGAGTGTAGACTTTATGACTACAGGATGGAGTATATCAAACAAGCTTCTCAATTCTGCACGGGAGAGGTTCTAAATTTGATTCCGGCCCTCCTCAATGCATGGATGGTCGTGAGGCTCTCTTGATTAATTAGCGTATGATTGAAGGACGTTATTCCTCACGGAAATAAAAGGTAGTCGAACAAGAACTTTAATAGTATGGTACTGAACAATGAATTTAGATCTGCGCCCTCCACAGCTCAATGCAGAAGACACTAATTCATAACTAAAGTATCCCATGGGTTATGGATTCGATCCTCAAAGGCTAGCTAAAGCCGTTCCACATGCATGCACGACCGCATACCACCACACAACTTTTGTACTTCACCAGTTAATAAAACTTTAGTGACGCTAAAAGGCCACAAATGTATGGGTCCACTTACGTAACCTTGCATCTCAATGGCAAGGCTACAAGAAGCATATATGCTTCCAAGAATTTTACTGCAGCATCATATAATCTCATGTTACCTTTCATGACATTTGTTTCTATTTCTAGCAAAAGACAAACAAATCTTCTCTGCTAATTAAGTGGTGTCTTTCATTTTATATTTTTTAAGTATGACACATCAACTTTCTTGTTAATAAAAGAAAAATGAAAGAGTGCACTGAGAGATGCACTTTCATTTCCTAATTCATAGGCTGAATGAGACATTAAATATTGTTGCATAGGTGTACCAATGAGGATCCACTTTTTTTGCATATGAAAGAAAAAGGAGTCTCAATGCACATTTCATTTTCCTTTCATTGACTTGAAAAGAGTGTCACTACCCTTTCATCCTATTGAAAGACTTCCCTCCTCTTTCATATTAAATATCTTGTCATGTCACCTATTTTGCTGATGTGTCACCTAATAAATGTCAAATGAAAGGCCCATTGAAACTGGCCTAACCAGCATTGAAAAAGGGCATTAATTAAGTTGTTGTTTAGCTTTTCGTGCATTATCATATACTCTTAATTATCTTAACCTTCTCTCCATTAACAAATGTCATACCGCTATCTGCAATTAAATGGAGTAATTATAATCACCTGCCAAATAAAGTATAGTCTATTCTATTTTCGTATCTCCCAAAATTCACCCTTACCTCAAAATTTCTATGCGCCAGTTTTTTTTTGCGAGGGATCCATTTATCGTATTCATTGCACATAGATTACATCCATCTATATCTAAACCAATCCAATCAACAGACTATATCTCAGCACCTTCATCGTCATTCGATTGCAGAGATGTACCAGTTCTAGATGAAGGCCTCCACTACTGGCACAAAGGAGTTGTACAGCTCTGCCAATACTTGACAATTTAATAGTTATCCTCCATGGGGGGTGGGTGGTTACAGTGTCGTGTTACAAGCCTACGGTCCCAAAAGTCTTTGTAGTTACTTTGTAATTGACATCTACACAGCTATGCATAACATTAAATCAAAACCTTTCGTGCTAAATGTACAAAATATTTAAACATATACCCCACATTAAATTCCATTCTCTAAGAGCACGTTTCTATAGAGGTAATTAAAGTATTCTTTCAGGCACTCGTATGTGTCCAGGCCATATATGTGTCTTTGGAAAAGAAGATGAGATTGCTTCTTCAACGTACGAAACAAGCTAGTGCGATGTTTGGATGGTTGGAACATGCTCTCTGCAGCAAAAGAACTACTTGAATATTACACGACTGCAAACTCTTTTCATTAACTTGCACCAGGATGTAGCTTACCTATGTAGCTAGGAAGCTTTCTATCAATCTGGTACAATGAAGGAGCACTATATATGTGCATGTACTATATTCACAGATTTATATTAGCTAGTGCCATCTTGCGCGTCGTGCAACTGCTTTTAAATTGCCCATTTATTATTTTCAATTATTCCTATGACATTTTCAAATTGCTGCCAAACTATCACCTTTTATACAGGAGGGAGGAACTCATTGATATTATTGAGCTATATGCACCAACCAGTTGCACTCAAAGGCCTACCCTGACGAGGAAGGATTGACAATCACCTATGGTTGAAGACTCCCCATCACATGGAGGTTCTGAACTAACTAGTTGCTCCTAAAAACCTAATCTGATGAACAAGGGTGGGCTATTTTACTTCAAAAAATGTGAAACTATGACTTTAACCAAGGCCTCTGACTCTGATGCCATATTAAGCTACTATGCACCAGCTAATGTCATGAAAAAAACCTAAACTGACAAAGAAAGATGGTCAATTTACTTATGGTTCAAAAGATAAACATGACATGGCCAAGTACTTAGTAAAAATGGGATTGCAGGGCTTGCTGCACAAATGAATTGGTATCTATTACTTGCCCTGATTGCACACCCTCAAAGATACTGAGGCATCAAACTTCTATATTAATATCTAGACAACTATGAAGAATTTTGTTTTTGGGAAACCAAACACACATTACTAGGAAAAAACATTTGGCGTCTATTCATCTGAATCCATTTTAATAAATGTATAAAAATAAAAGCTTCCACTGGTGGTAAGAAAAATGATTTCCAATGTTTTCACCAGAGGAGCCCCTTTCAACTGTTTGTAATGAAACTACAGGCAATGGTCATAGGAACTACCTCTGGTAGTCGATTTCCAGAGGCTTGAGGCAACTGCGAGGCCCGCCCAAAACACTATACAGGTGTATCTCAATTAAACTGTCTATTAGGCCAGTCTCAGTGGACACAGTTTTCAAGAGTGACGCATCAATTTTGTGGTTTTGTTCTATGAATTGAAACTGCATCTCTCGCTGCTTAGTTTTATGTTACAGTTTCATAAGTTTGCTTAAACATTAAATTATTGTTAGGTGGCACTTAGTTGTTGGCGGGGAATGAAAGAGGCACTACAGGAATCCATTTCTTTGCCGTGTGGGAAAAGGGCCAAATACACCCGGCAAAAGGGTTTGCCGTGCGTTGCACCCGATAAAGCCCACTCGGCTTTTTATCATCGGCAAACAACACTTTGCCGGGTGCTGTGTTTCGAGCACACGACAAACCTTATTTTTGTGAAAAAAAATCTTCCATGTCACCCGCCGCCGCCGCCTCTCGTCGCTCGCCGGAGCTGCCAGCCGCCACAGCCATCGCCGCCCCAGCCCACCGCCGCCGCCGCCTTCCGACTGCGAGGACCACCGGTTCGATGCGGAGGAGAGGCCCAACCCGGCGCGGAGGAGGCCAGCCGTGGAGGAGTCCGGGCGCAGAGCGAGAGGCCAGCGTGGACAAGGAAGCCGGCGTGGAGGAGGAGGCCCGGCGCGGAGAGGAGGAGGCCTGGCGCGGAGGAAGAGGCCGGCGGCGCCTGGATCTGCGCGGCCTCATCGTGGATCTGCGCGGCCTCGTCGTGGTGGCTCCCATGGCGGGGGGCAACCTCCCCCCCCCTGAGAGGTGGGTGGAGGACGAGAGAGATCAAGAGACGATGGATACGAAAGTGAATGGAATGGAAAGGGGCGTGTGGGCCCTGCGGGGAAGGGAAAGGGGCACGTGGGCCCTGCGCGGGAGAAGGGAAAGAAAGCCTGTGGGGCCTGCTTGCGCTGCGCGTGGCGCTTTTGTTGTTTTTTTATTAAGTTTGCCGAGAGCCTCCTGGTTATCCGCTCGGAGAAGGTTGCTTTGCTGAGCACTCCACCTGGGTACTTGGCAAACCAGTGATTTGCCGAGTGCCCAAGAAATTATACTCGGCAAATAATTTAACATAGAGAAAACTATGGATTTCTCGTAGTGAGAAGATCCTCAATCCAATTTCATTTATTTGGCTTTATCGTGTTAGAAATGGTGCCCATAGCCTTTCATGCCCATATATTAAATCTTGTCATGCAACATTTTTTTTCTGATGTGACATTTAATTAATTGCAAATTAAAGAGACATTAAGACTGGCCTTATGTACAAATGTCTTACGAAATAGTAGTTTTTGTAGCAGCACTAGATATAAATGCTCACGTACACACTCCTCGTTGTTAATGAATGAATGCAGGTATGATGCTGTATCCTCGACCCTCATCTGAATGCTTATGTAGGATTAAGCAAGCATATCTTTAAATTGATGAATTCACCACGTATATTTCTTTATCAATAGGCACTATCTTTCGTTGAAGAAAACAAGAATAAATGAAATGATTTTTTATTATTATAGAAATGAGGGCACATCCAAATCCGCTTGAAGGAACGATTTAGGGCCTCCCACATATCTTCTATTTTGCGGATGATGACAGAATGTTTTGGTAAACACAGTACATATAGTAGTACTAGTACATCTCGTAATTACGATCTAGAATAGTACATAATTAAGGGCACATACTCCTACACAACAATCTACTGAGAACAGCTGGCTAAATGTCATTGCCACGCCATATACCATCAACTAATAACATATTATTCCCTCGCAAAAAAAACTAATAACATATTATTAGTATAATAGTTTAGTTACCACATATACTGAATAATTAATACATTGGCCCATATTTCTCTCTCCGTAGATATCTTGGAGCATGTGTATGAGCCTGCTACTAGTGAGCAGCCCGTTTTTTTCTTTTTCCACTTCTCTCCTCTCCAACTCAGCATTAATGTAATATGCATGGCATCTTTTTCAGCCCGCTTATGCCACTTTGTTATACTGCTCTAATACACATACGACACTTTTGCATCCTCTCAATCAAATGGATGATATGACACGACTCCAATTAATGCCAGCATGCAACCACATATCCACCGTAAGGTACACTCTGATCCTCGAGAGTTTCAAATGGTTATCCATGCATGACAATGCATCACAAGAAGATATGTATACACCCTGATATCCATACAGATAAGCCCACCTGGCAGGATATGGCAAAAGAAAATAAACACAGCCAACACAGCAATCACTTCACAAGCAGCCATGCATTAAAAGGAGCTGGACCTGTTGGTGCTGCGTGACACAATCTCAGAAAGCCCCCAATTATTTGATCAGGACACCCTCTTTCGTTCCTTGAAAACATCGCCATTACTTGCTCTTCCCAGATAGTGGCCTCTCGCTTCTTTCGCCAGGACTAATCATGGACCGCTACAGATAAGAGATCAGGTTAACTATAGCCAACGGAAACCACAACATTAAAAGGAAAGCCAATAAAACTGCTACCTGATCATCTCCTGCTTTTGCTGCGATGGAAGAGGAAGACGATGATCCTTATCTCATTCGATGTGCAGCCGATAGTGCTTGCAGATGTAGTGCGCTCTTCGGGTGCAAAGAGAAGGATAGTATAGTCTCATCACACGGCTTCATATGTCCATTACACAGGCCACGTAAGCATGCTTGCCGAACTAAAGTTGGCTGTTCCAAAAGCCATAACGATTTTCATGTGGGGGGGGGGGGGGGGGTATCATCCATGCAAAGGTCGATATATTGATTACAATATTTGAGCTGATAATTGCTTGATGTTGATCACATGACCTTCTGTAGGATGTAAGATTTCACTTGGTATCATCTTGGTAGCTTCCAGAGTTGCTACGTGGAAATTTCACACGGACCATGTTGCGCTCGTTAGATGAGGAAAAGAAAACTCATTCCGGCCACAAGCAATTGTACCAGCTAACTTTGCTTCTAAGAGACCAATTAAACCCATATTCATACAACTATAGCTATTACATTATTAGATTCCTGGTGTAGAACTAAGCTTGGCATAACAGAAAATTGAGCTTTCTTTCTGTGCAGTTACTTGTAAGAATACTCATTTAGAGGACAAGGACATAATTACAACTATGGCGTCAATAAAAATGCCCCTATAATGAAAAATGTTTTGTGACATATATTTCAACCTAAATACTTAGACGTGTAACAATATTTTTACTAACACTTTGATCTCAATACCCCATGAAATGAGATGCAGTTGGGTTTATTTTCCTTGATTCTTTAGACTGAATTTCAATTATATGAATTTGTTTAATATGTCATGTTTGAACAAAAATATAAAACCGATAATAGAAATTTCATATATCTTCATACTATTTGAGAACAGATGGAGAAACATGTGGAAAAAAAAGGAGATACGATCATAATTGAAATGACCTTGCTTTGGCTAGCTTATAGAAATTAGCGTAAAATTTTACTCCAGCTATGGTTGTGGTGCTCTAAATATATGCATCAGTGGTGGTTCCAATATGAATGAACTTTCACCTTTGGGTGTTGGTATTTGCAGGGACACCACTCAATAATTGCACAACGCAAAAAAAAAAGTATAAAAAATTAAACACGTGGATGGACTTATTGTGTTTGGATGAGAAATGCAACACGATTACCCCAAAACGATAGCGCTGGCCCTGATGAGAAGTCTTTTATCCCTTTTCCTTTTATGAAAGACCCTCAAAGATGTCATCGAGAATGAAAAAGGTAATTAAGGCAACAAATTTTCCCCCTTTTCCTGTGTGTCCACATACTTGACATAGAGTAGCGGAAGCCCCACGCGACACAACTGTACAGCAGAAATGGGAGATAATGCCTTTTTACATTTACATATAATTGGATCAAGTATATAAAATGATTTATTAGAACAATGTGATCCAATATGAATACATCGATGTAGAAAAAAGTGAGACATTTTCTGAAATATACTGATATGAACTTTTCCCTTTTAACTTGATTCAGGTACGTACCGCAGATTGGAATGCTTATTATATAAACCTGAACCTACATTTTACTGACCTCTGTTGAGGAAGAGAACCTAAATTTCTCGTATAACAAAATTTTCGTTGTCAATCATTCATCTAACAAGACTTTGATTTTATTTTACTACAAGCTTATGAACCCGCCCTGCAATATTTTGCTGAAAAAGAGTTGATTATACATAACATCAGAGACTATAAAATTTCCTGGAAACTTAGCATACGTGTAGAGGACATTGTAGGAAACATGTACACAAAATTTGAGATCGGAACTCGTTTTCTTGTAAAAGATACAAAAATAAAAAACATGTTGAAAGAGGACAAAAAAACTGCACAACAACTATTTTGTCCGTTTCCTCCTCTTCCATTATCAGTTTTTGTTTTTGTATATTTTAATAGAAGTTGAATTTGGATCTCAATTTTTTTGTGCATGTTTTACACCATCTCCTCTACATGTATGCTATGTTTCATATTTTTTCAAAACTTCTAAGTAGGTCTTTTAAAAGGGTTTTCATGGTTCTACCGAATATGTGCTTTGCACTGATTATTTTCCTACTGTTTTGTTTGTTTTCTCCTCTTTCTTCATGATTTATTATTTTTATATCTTTTAATAAAATTTTAATTTGGATTTTGGATCTCAAATTTTTTGTGCATGTTTCCCACCATCTCCTCTGCATGTATGCCTAGTTTCATAACTTTTTAAAACTTCTAAGTAGGTCTTTAAAAAGGTTTTCATGATTCCATCGAATATGTAGTTTGTACTGAATATTTTACTACTTAATTTCCTTTTTCTGCTTCCTGATTTTTTTCTTTATAATACAATCAGTTGTTTATTTATTTATTTATGGCATATGTGGCAGTCAAATATTTTTTTATTTGTGCTTTGATATATCACTATAAAATCAACTTGCTTTGAGCGCGCAATAGACTGCAAAAGAATGGTGGTGAGTTCAGCAGACACAAAAACTACTTTCTGTGTGCGTGTGAGCTGTGCATGTTAATGCCCCCTTCGGAATATTCGCATTCCCGTCCCTTTCAGAAGAATCTTCACATAAAGGGTCTATTGCTGGAAGCCTCCAACGTTTAAATTAAGCAATTAAGCTTGTAAAACTTCTTTTGCTTTCCAAGGGAGAATTCTTTGCACGATTTTACTCCTAATCAAGCTAGCTTGAATCTATATGTAGATATAAGTACTCATTTGAAAAAGAAAGTGAGAACAGATTGTGCCCACTTTGGTTGGTGCATGCATGCATCGCTAGTTTGACTAAACACGGATGATTGATCTCAACCATCAGACTTGGCTACTGCAAATAGTGTATGCATCTAGACTGTTTGAATACATGTGTGTTCTCTGTGATTCCAAGATCGGCAGAAAGTATAATTTCCATCTTTGGAAACAACAAAGTCGTGCATCTCGTACGCACATTTGTGGTTTTAGCATCCACCAGGTTTTCGACCTGGTTCTCGTGTTAGGATCTAGCTAGCATTTCTATATGTTTGAGCCCTGAACACTAATAACTTTGAAATAGTTTCCATAATAAAATAAAAAATAATATTCTTTCTGAATGTATAAATTAACTATTGTTGTTGCAACAAAAATAAAGAAAAAAATTCTTTTTGTTTGAAATTTCCTCACTTTGGCTAACTTGAAGTTGTAAACAATCATGAGTCTTCTGAAAAAAGTTCGACTAATACTAAAGGCCAGTTGCTGACTGGAACAGAAATCTAACTGAAAGCGAAAAACCAAGCCTCTCCACTACGTACGGAACTAGTAAATTGTGTGATGGCTCTCCAGTAGTACTTGTTTTTCACCATGACGGCAACGTTTTCTCATCTGCTTATAATGACCATCGGAGCATATCCAAATCAAGCCATAATCACTGTTGGCGTAATATTAGAAAGCTAAAAAGAGACGATCAAAAACATAGGGCCTTCGAAATAGTAGCGGTGAAATATATGACACTTGTGGGACCGGAACCTTGTTTTAAGTAGAACCACAAAAACAAAACGCAATGTCCCAATTTTATTGTGAAGTTAATTACTTCCTATTGTCCAAACTGCTTGTAGAATCCTGCCTCCAAAATTCACTTATTGCCTGTCCATCTGTGGGGTGAGCCTGCGTAGACATAGCACTCATCTTAAGGAGGTTTGTTTGGAGTGACAGTTTATATACCGGGCCAAACATATTAAAACACTTGGGCTGCACGAGCTGAAACAGATAGAGCCCATTAGAGAGTAATAACCAAATTATAGTCTACTTTAACTTATTACAAGCTTTCTTTTTCTCGAACTAGCCAAGTAGTGTGATAAGAAATGGTAAAAAAAATTGTGCAAGATATTTCTTTTTTTTCCGCGGATTAAAGTGCTAGATGTTTCTTACACATGAAAGTGATAGAACATATATAGTATATTTAAGCCATGTGAAAAAAGAAAAAGATAACATGTGTGGCGAGATTATGCGTGCACTAGCCCTTGCTGCCCATTTTGTGTCATATGTGATTCACATGTGTCCGCGCACATGTATTAACATCATGTAAGTGTAGAGAAAAAAGGCGACCAAATTTTGGAGCTCAGATCACATCTTTCCAACTAGCTTTCTAAAAGAGAGGCCGCTTGGAGCTGTTTTCAGATATCTCACAGCTTATTTGTAATCACCACTACTTTAGCATCGCATAAACAAACATGGTTTGCTGTCAAAAATATTGGATCATTGATCTTCATTAGTGACTTACTCGATCATGATTGAAGATACTAAAAACATACAAATTTGTTTTCAAATTATTGCAGGAGCCAGGGACTGATCTTATTATCTGGCATGCATTTTATATTTCATAAAACTGTTTCTTTCTAAATAATGATTTTCAGGACATTCATATTCAAAAACTTGAAAAAAAATTACATATCCAAAATCATGCCACTTGTTTATTGTTGTTGCAACAAAAATAAAGAAAAAAATTCTTTTTGTTTGAAATTTCCTCACTTTGGCTAACTTGAAGTTGTAAACAATCATGAGTCTTCTGAAAAAAGTTCGACTAATACTAAAGGCCAGTTGCTGACTGGAACAGAAATCTAACTGAAAGCGAAAAACCAAGCCTCTCCACTACGTACGGAACTAGTAAATTGTGTGATGGCTCTCCAGTAGTACTTGTTTTTCACCATGACGGCAACGTTTTCTCATCTGCTTATAATGACCATCGGAGCATATCCAAATCAAGCCATAATCACTGTTGGCGTAATATTAGAAAGCTAAAAAGAGACGATCAAAAACATAGGGCCTTCGAAATAGTAGCGGTGAAATATATGACACTTGTGGGACCGGAACCTTGTTTTAAGTAGAACCACAAAAACAAAACGCAATGTCCCAATTTTATTGTGAAGTTAATTACTTCCTATTGTCCAAACTGCTTGTAGAATCCTGCCTCCAAAATTCACTTATTGCCTGTCCATCTGTGGGGTGAGCCTGCGTAGACATAGCACTCATCTTAAGGAGGTTTGTTTGGAGTGACAGTTTATATACCGGGCCAAACATATTAAAACACTTGGGCTGCACGAGCTGAAACAGATAGAGCCCATTAGAGAGTAATAACCAAATTATAGTCTACTTTAACTTATTACAAGCTTTCTTTTTCTCGAACTAGCCAAGTAGTGTGATAAGAAATGGTAAAAAAAATTGTGCAAGATATTTCTTTTTTTTCCGCGGATTAAAGTGCTAGATGTTTCTTACACATGAAAGTGATAGAACATATATAGTATATTTAAGCCATGTGAAAAAAGAAAAAGATAACATGTGTGGCGAGATTATGCGTGCACTAGCCCTTGCTGCCCATTTTGTGTCATATGTGATTCACATGTGTCCGCGCACATGTATTAACATCATGTAAGTGTAGAGAAAAAAGGCGACCAAATTTTGGAGCTCAGATCACATCTTTCCAACTAGCTTTCTAAAAGAGAGGCCGCTTGGAGCTGTTTTCAGATATCTCACAGCTTATTTGTAATCACCACTACTTTAGCATCGCATAAACAAACATGGTTTGCTGTCAAAAATATTGGATCATTGATCTTCATTAGTGACTTACTCGATCATGATTGAAGATACTAAAAACATACAAATTTGTTTTCAAATTATTGCAGGAGCCAGGGACTGATCTTATTATCTGGCATGCATTTTATATTTCATAAAACTGTTTCTTTCTAAATAATGATTTTCAGGACATTCATATTCAAAAACTTGAAAAAAAATTACATATCCAAAATCATGCCACTTGTTTCTTCAATACAACCGAGCGAATCAAGGCTTTATCTTATTAAGAGGTAGATATATGACGTAATCTACTGCCAAAATTCGGGGAAAAAAATACTCACTTGCAGTACACGGCACATGCCAAAGCAATAAAAATCGCTTAATCAATTCGCGAAAATTTCAATCCAGTGGTTACCGCAACTCAATTTACATATTAATTCTACAAAATAGTTTTCCGCAAACTAGGATGTTCAAATTTATCAATTAGCAAGATATTTCTCAGTAGAAAAAACATAGTCAATTTTGTCTCCTCCCGTTTTGGGAAGATCTCATGTGATTCTCTGTTGTGCGGTGGCTCTTTCCTCAGAGTGCGAGTTGATCTCTCCAACGACCAAGGTAAGACGAGTCTACAACCTTCACTACTGACATCCTCGCATTATTGCCTAAAGTGTGCACAAAGCAGCTGCTTTTTGGATTGGCTATGATTATCTCCAATAATTTAGGGTGATAAATTAACCATGTCAGAAACCTTTCCTCAAAAGCTACAGAGAAAGCTCTTTTGCAATTCCATGATTTTTTTTGGTTACATATATGAGCTAGGAGAGAGCTTTCCTGCACATTCAATGACACAACAACAGAATACAATGGCATCCATGGAACCTTGTGTATCTATATAAGGCCCCCCACAGCCTGCCTAACCTTGCAAGAGTTTCAGAAAACATAGAACACTAGCTCCTCCTCAGAGCTCTCCCTTCCCTCAAGAAGGGGTCAAGGGTTAGCGAGGGAGAGAGACAAGTCATAAACAAGAAGCTCACCTGTCGTACTTTTTGAGCAGTGCTCATCAATTTGTTGGGAAGTTAGCATCCATCTTCTTTTCGTTTGTATCACAATGGCAGGACTATCTCTGCAGCACCCCTGGGCATTTGCCTTCGGCCTCCTAGGTATACTACTATTCACAAAATAAGAGCTACATGCGAGCTCATGACGCACTCATCTTTGGTTTCTTTGTTTTTTTATGTTCTTCAGCACTTTATAATATGTTATAGGTACGATCTGATTGTTCCTTAGTTGCTTAGCATGCTAGTATACAGAAGCCAGTCGGTGGGGCTTGCACTTGTACAGTATGACCATCATCAATTCATAGCTGTGTCTTAGTGCTAACAAGATTCCAAATACAAATGCGAAAAATTAGACGTTTCTCATGACCATACCTAGTTGCACCACATTGAGCATGCACCACTATCTTTAACCATAGATGTCATAATTGATGATTTTGCAAGATACATTTCTTATCACGTACTACATGTATGCCGAGCAAACCCATCTCCCATGAGTGCTCTAGTGATGGGTCTTACTGTCTTGACATCGTAATCGTTCTTTTTAAAGAAACAATAAAATAAAGTTCTTTTGCTCATAAAAGAAGGCAATCTGATACAACATGTACGTGTCGGCTCATCGTGACTTATGTGGTTCTGCATGCTCTCTTTGTGTTCCTTTACCAGCTTTTGCAATTGCCTAATCTTAGCGCCCTCTTTTTATTGCAGGCAACGTCATCTCCTTCATGACCTTCCTGGCCCCGATGTAAGTGGCTTGTTAATTCTCAATACAAATATTTTTAGATACTTTTAGAACATAAATTTAGAAAATGATCATTCGTGTTCAATAATATGTACATCTTTGCAGACCTACATTCTATCGCATCTACAAGACCAGGTCAACAGAGGGTTTCCAGTCGGTTCCCTATGTGGTGGCGCTCTTCAGCGCGATGTTGTGGATCTTCTACGCGCTAATCAAGACTGGTGAGGGATTCCTCATCACCATCAATGCTGCTGGCTGTGTCATCGAGAGCATCTACATCATCATGTATCTTGTTTATGCCCCGAAGAAGGGAAAACTATTTACGGCCAAGATCATGGCTCTCCTCAATGGCGGTGTGTTTGGAGTCATCCTCCTCTACTATTCACAAAATAAGAGCTACATGCGAGCTCATGACGCACTCATCTTTGGTTTCTTTGTTTTTTTATGTTCTTCAGCACTTTATAATATGTTATAGGTACGATCTGATTGTTCCTTAGTTGCTTAGCATGCTAGTATACAGAAGCCAGTCGGTGGGGCTTGCACTTGTACAGTATGACCATCATCAATTCATAGCTGTGTCTTAGTGCTAACAAGATTCCAAATACAAATGCGAAAAATTAGACGTTTCTCATGACCATACCTAGTTGCACCACATTGAGCATGCACCACTATCTTTAACCATAGATGTCATAATTGATGATTTTGCAAGATACATTTCTTATCACGTACTACATGTATGCCGAGCAAACCCATCTCCCATGAGTGCTCTAGTGATGGGTCTTACTGTCTTGACATCGTAATCGTTCTTTTTAAAGAAACAATAAAATAAAGTTCTTTTGCTCATAAAAGAAGGCAATCTGATACAACATGTACGTGTCGGCTCATCGTGACTTATGTGGTTCTGCATGCTCTCTTTGTGTTCCTTTACCAGCTTTTGCAATTGCCTAATCTTAGCGCCCTCTTTTTATTGCAGGCAACGTCATCTCCTTCATGACCTTCCTGGCCCCGATGTAAGTGGCTTGTTAATTCTCAATACAAATATTTTTAGATACTTTTAGAACATAAATTTAGAAAATGATCATTCGTGTTCAATAATATGTACATCTTTGCAGACCTACATTCTATCGCATCTACAAGACCAGGTCAACAGAGGGTTTCCAGTCGGTTCCCTATGTGGTGGCGCTCTTCAGCGCGATGTTGTGGATCTTCTACGCGCTAATCAAGACTGGTGAGGGATTCCTCATCACCATCAACGCAGCCGGCTGTGTCATCGAGAGCATCTACATCATCATGTACCTTATTTATGCCCCGAAGAAGGGAAAACTATTCACGGCAAAGATCATGGCCCTCCTCAATGGCGGTGTGTTTGGAGTCATCCTCCTCCTCACGCTCCTCCTCTTCAAGGGAGACAAGCGTGTTGTCATGCTCGGTTGGATCTGCGTTGGCTTCTCGGTCAGCGTATTTGTCGCGCCACTCAGCATCATCGTGAGCACTTCATCTCTAAATCCAAGCCATTCCATAACCGTGAAACCCTGAGCTCCTGCTAACTTTTCAAGTTTGTGTACGTGCAGAAACGCGTGATCCAGACGAGGAGCGTGGAGTACATGCCCTTCTCCCTCTCCCTCTCGCTCACCCTGAGCGCTGTCGTATGGTTCCTCTACGGTCTACTGATCAAGGACAAATATGTTGCGGTATGTTCTAGACACTAATCACCTGTCTAATGAGTCTTATAAATTTGTTAGTCGATCTCCATATATTGATCCGCCGACAACGATTTCTGCAGCTTCCGAACATTCTTGGGTTCACCTTCGGCATCGTCCAGATGGGGCTGTACATGTTCTACATGAACAAGACACCGGTGGTCGCCGAAGGCAAGAACGCCGGCAAGCTCCCTGCGGCGACGGACGAGCACATCATCGTCAACATTCCCAAGCTCAGCCCGGCCCTCCCAGAGAGGAGATCCGAGGTTCACCGCGTCACAGAGATGGCGACCCCGAGGATGACCTGCTCCACTGAGGCCGCGGCGAGGGCGGAGAACAGGGACGCGGTCGACCTCTTCGTCACCCGCAACTCCGGCATCCAGGTGGCCTAGACGCGCAGCTGCTTGCGTGCATGGCCTATTTTGGAATTCACTATTCGTACGACATGCATAAGCGCGCGCCCGACACTGCTGCTAACCGGGCCTTTTTTATTGTTATATTTTTTTCGCTATGTCTCTTCTTGTAATATCCCTTTCCATTATCAAATTTTTTATAAGAAAGCATTATTTATGGGCCCAAGATGCCTTGAGCCGACATGATCTCCCTTTCTTACTTGTGTCAATGGAATGTTGCAATATTCTGGTTGTTATAATGAGCAGAATATTTTACACTGTCACTGATGAAGAGAAGGGTTTCGTTCGTCGACAGATTTGTCAAGCCACTATATATGTTCTCGATATGTAAGTTTGCCGGCTTGAGCATGTGTAGCGTCTCGCCTCCCCGAGGCCGGGCCCGCACACCTGGCAGCCCTTTAGGATCTCAAGAGTATCATCACAGACCAACACATGTCTTTTATGCGCACTTTGTCCTCACTCATGCGCACCCGGAAACGACTTCCTGGTCGGTCACCCATCCTGAAATTGCTTCGGGCCAAGCACGCTTAACCCCAGAGTTCTTTCGAGATGAGCTTCCGGAAAAAAA
>LAPY01000846.1:101130-113164 GCA_000970635.1 Eragrostis tef
GGCCCCTGTCCCCCCCCCCCCCCCCCCTCCTCTGTGCAATTTCTGCTTAGATGCATGCACGCCGTCTGTAATATGAGTGGCAGGCAAGCACAACATGCATGGTAGTGCAGCAGCAATAAGCAATAGTGCATAGATTCCTTTAAATCTTGCGAACTCCATCCTTTATTACTCTTCTCGCTGAGTGTGTGCTGATCAGCTCCCGTCTGATATGGCCTTGAGACACCGTTGGCCCCTCCTTGAGTTCGATGCTAGCTCCGCCACTGCCTCGCACATAAGGCAGGCTGCACTGCTGAAAACATATCCAACGCTAGAATTAGTGCACTGCCCTAAGGACTGAAGGCTAATCAAGGCGTGGGAGAAAAATAGCACATGCTTTGAAGCAGTGGGAGCGCAAACTAGCGGCCTCCGCTTGCTGAGCACCATGTTTTTCACGCTCCGCCACTGTTTGCATCTATCATTAATGCTTACGGGAAGCGAAAATCCCAATCGATTTGGTCGATGAAACCAATAAATAAGGTCATTGCTATATAATCATTTAACTTTTAAAGATAGTCCCCATGTCATATTAATAGTTATTTGAAAAAGTGGTGAGGCTTTTTGATAATTTAAAACCACAAAATTTGAGATTAAGTACACAAGCCAAAATACCTAGGGTTTACACTGACCATGGAACATGAGGTTTTAAGAAATTTTTATATAACTTTATGCACCATTGCTAACCATACATCTGTAAACAAGTTTTTCCTCGCCCAAAATGCAGTATGCTTTGCTGTACAATTATATACTCCCGCCAGTGTAAAAATTCTTGTCGTTTAGGACATTGACACGGTCTCCAAAACACAACTTTGACCAATAATATTTTTTTGTAAAATACTATAGCTAAATTGTACTTTATGAAATCATATTTCAATACGAATCTACTCATGTCATTTTCACATTTCTAAACTTCATGCATGAAAAACTATTTGAAGTCAAAGTTTTAAACTTAGGACAACATCAAAACGACAAAAATTTTCACCATGCTGGGAGTATACACATAGGTAAGTCGTCCATCTAGGTCCAAGCGCCAGACAAAATATGTCAGTTAACTTAACCATTGATCTTATTGCACACAACATGGATCCTTCTTCAACCATTGCGAGTACGAAATGTGGACGTTTGCAACAGTTTGGAGCAAGGTGTCAGCGTTGCTATTGACACATGCTGGGAGGACGATGATCTGGCACCAATGGACCAACAAGATCAATCGCCTTTTGCATCCAACGGCAACGGGTGGGCCAGCGACAGGTAACGGTTTTGCAGTGCGCGACTCTGCTGCGACAGGTCCCCTTGCTCCCTGACGCCAATCGTCCGGCTGCGGCCGCTCGCCTTCGGCGAGCCTACGTGCGGCGGAGACCACAGGTCCATGTCGGCCGGTGAGGATGCGTACACGACTGCGCTCTGCCCTGCTGGAGGCAGTGGGATACATGTAGGCGGTGGTCCCGTCCTATCTTCCTTCTCCCATGGACCATGGTATGTATCCGTCTCCCACCACGGAGCTAACCTGTTCGACGAATTGTCTCTCTCGTTTCCATCGCAAAAATGTCTTCGTCGTCCTCGGCTTTGTGCTCGACACCACATAGTTCACGATTGGTGCTGCAGTAGATCACACAGATGGTCACCCGTAAGTGGGGAATTGTCAATTATGAAGATTGGGTTGGCCAGTGGGGCGTGATTGCTTGGTGTAGGGACCTCGTTCAGTCCTGCTGGATGGTGCTAGCCGCGTCCTTTCTCAGTGTAGATAGAATTTCTTTAGTTTTCGGGAACGGGCTGGAAAATTGTCCGTCTTTCGAGTAAAGGAATGAAGCACAATTATTCATCCGTCCAAACTGCAGAACAGACAAAGGAAAACAACAGTAGGAACACTTCTTACAAAGAAACGACAACAAATAAATCTTACAAGAGTGGGGGTTACAATCTGGAACAAAGGGTGACCCATTAACGACCAAGCAATTATGAGGGATAAACTGTACCAGTTGAGAGTGAAGGAAATTTACGAGATATGTTAGGCGTCAGTCACTCTTGATTTTATTGTTTCTACCTTCAGAGCCTCCCCAGAACAATGATATTTTGGTTCCTTCAAGAGTTGTGATTTTGTTCCTTAGTTATTCAGCGGTATCATCACTTGAACTAGTTGTATAACTAAGAACATGTGCCAGCAGGCTGTGCTCCCATCGATTGCGCAGGTTGGAATCTGTTTCTGCTATCATGAAGTTTACTAATGGTTAGTTCACTGCTCACAACACGATGAATGTTTCTGCTATGGCATGCCCTATCTCATACCTGTAAATGCACTTACGTGAAAGCATCCAACTGCAGAAAGGGGGAAGGCACATGTTCGACACGTAGAAGCAACTGCACCCACATGATCAGATACAAGATTTAGGGTCACAAACATTTATGTTCTATGGTATTTGTAGAAATTTCAACTTTAATCTGGGGTCAGTGAAAATCTTATTTATTATAGTAGTTTGCTGTGCCATCTTTTCTAACCAGTAACCAGATGTTTAGTTCTGTGAATTAACACTTCGGTATTTTTTTAGCACGGTGAACTAGCTCTTTGATATTGATAAAAGATTTACTCCATAACATTTTTTGATATGGAGTGCTGCATAGTATACATAATAATTAATAAAGACCTCACATATAACTTCAGTATTCTGATCTAGGAGTCAGTCGCTCTTGATTTGGTTGTATCTACCTTCAGTTCCTCCCTAGAAAAATGATATTTTGATTCCTTTCAAGAGTTGTGATTTTGTTCCCTGCTTATTCAGCAGTTTCATCGCTTGAACTAGTTGTATAACCAAGAACATGTGCCAGCAGCCTGTGCTCCCATCAATTGCGCAGGTTGGAATCTGTTTCTTCTATCATGAAGTTTAGTAGTAATGGTTAGTTCACTGCTCACAACACGACGGATGTTTCTGCTATGGAATGCCCTGTCTCATACCTGTAAATGCACTTACGTGAAAGCATCAAAATGCAGAAAGGGGCAAGGCACATGTTCGACACGTAGAAGGAACCACACCCACATGATCAGATACAAGATTTAGTGTCACAAACAATTATGTTCTATGGTATTTGCAGGTGTTAACCCTGCAACATTGCTTACTGAAGGGAGAAAAGAATATTAATAGAAATTTCAACTTTATACTGGGACCAATGAAAATCTTATTTGTCGTAGGAGTTTATTGTGCCATCTTTGCTAGCCAGATGTTTAGTTCCGTGAATTAACACTTTGGTATTTTTTTTAGCACAGTGAACTAGCTCTTTGATATTGATAAAATATTTACTCCACAATTTTTTTTCTATGGATATGCTGCATAGTATACATAAAGACCTCACATATAACTTCAATATTCTGATCACAATGATGCTAACGTATCTGGCAACTATTTGCAAACCAGGTTTTCCTAGTCAGATTCTGACATCCAGGCCAACGTTGTTAGCTAATATGTACAGAAAAGTGTACTTTCCTGATAAATTGTGGAAAAGTGTAGTTCTGATAATATATGAACTTTGGTGAAATTTGCTTTGTATTTTGTTCTTTTTTCCTTTGATTGTTTTCAATTGCAGTTGCCCACGATCAAATACATAGATATTTGCATTGTGTACACGAAATTACAGAATAAAAAGAAGATACGTTGATGTCACTAAATGACAAATTGGAAAAATATATGAAATATAGAGAACTCAATCTGAACTCATTGAAATGTCGCCGCAAATTGTTTTTTGATTGGTACACGCTATGAGTTACACATAGCGTAGCTACAACTTTATTTAACTGAATTAAAAATCTATTCTTCAATTCATCCTTCGAATATTTCTGCCAGCAAATCCTCCAAATCATTTGCTGTTATCTTTAAAGACATTTCGTCCTTTTCATGTTTTTTCAGGTAGTCATAATAACAAGGAAGTATTTTATTTGATATAGATACCCTCAGCTTTTGACGAAGATTAGGATCAGGGACCTTCCAATGCCGCTGAATATAATAAACCGATTGGAAGGCTTCAGTGAACTTTTTCACACATGAAGACTTCCAAAAACTGATATGATTTCCATCCTGTTCTGACAACTGAGAAGATACAGGTGCCCAGGAGGTCTCAATGAATTGCTTCAGGAAATTCTCAATTTGTTTCTGGTACTGCATGACCCAGTCATATCCAATAGGCTCTTTGGTCATTGAGCTCTCAAGTTGTTGGAGAGCGAACTGCAAGTTATTCATCAAGATTATGTACTGCAACTCTCTTTGCTCCAGGAGCTTGCTGTTCTTTTCCAGAGCAGATTCCAGATGCATCATCAGATTACATATTAAGCAACTAAATGATTTTTTCGTATGGATACCTTGAAGCGATTGGCAACAGTTGCGAGCAAGAATTAAATTGAGTGCATCTCTGTGCTGAAACAAGAGTCCTATGCCTTTTGCAACTGCTCTGGTAACAGGGTGAATGTCACTTCCTTTAGTTTTTGGCACAACACTGGACGAGATCGCATTAGATACAGTGTCAAGCATTCTCCGCACCACATCCTCGACTCTCTGACGTATTGCTTCCACATCTCTGGATACAGATTCTCTACATTCCTGTGATACTAACTCCAACAGCTTTGGGACCACGTCTGTAACTGTCTTGTATGCACTGAGTGCACGAACGATTCTGAGGAAGATGGATGACAAACATTGAACAAATCCTCGAGGAATATCACCCAACAGTCTATTAAGAGAATCTGACAGAGAAGCAGCATTCAGTAACTTCAATACAGGCTGCTCAGCAATCTTTGCAAAGTAATCCCCCTTGAGCTCATCAAAGGCACCAAAATTCTGTTCATGGAGCTGCCGCCGCATCTCAATAAGAATTCTCACGATGAACTGTGCTGCTAAATTCCAGTGTTGCAGTGACATATCCTCACCATGGCTAGAGTCAACTTCATCACTTCTCGAATTGCATCGGAAGATCCAATCAACATCAAGAACATGCAATTCACTGCTTCAAGGAAAGACAAATTCCAAATAGACCATAAGTATCAATGAAACTTTTCATAAATGCTCTTTATAACACTTCAGATAAAATTAATGACATTGTTCTATAGAACTGCAAGCGAAAATAATTTGGTGCTGCAAAATGATATCTAATGCTAATTGTCTGACACATGCACAAAACATGGCTTGTGTGAGACGCTCACCTGATCAACTCTTGTGATAAATCAGTAAATATATCCCTTAATCTCTCCTTGTATCCAGCTTTGATCATTTTGGCTAGCTATACTCGCGACAGTATTGACAGACTTTGGGTTGATCAGCTTAAGCTTCTCTTCCTGCAAGTAAGCTATGACATTGTGCAGTGCTAAACAGTCCTGCTGCAATCAAATCATTGTCTCTGCTTGAAGCGCTGGTGTCGGAGCTCCATGTAACTGGCTCACTACTTGATGAAGAGAGACAAGGTCCATCTAAGGCCAATGGAATGTTTGGCTTACTAAGCAGGTTTGGATGACGAGGTTGACTATCTAAGACCTTGAAATGATTTGTGTTCCATAACTTGAGACCATAGAATGCTCTTGAAAGATTGGACATTGCACCATCGAGAGCTGCTTGTGCCTGCATGCGAAAATTATTGGTTGCACTAGAAAAGTCAGAAGATGAACCGGCTGAATGATAAATAAGATCATCAATAGCAGAGAGGTATATCCTTTTCTCTAGAATGGAAGGATCTTGCATCATGGAGTCATCATGATACAGCTGGAGCACGTTTTTGGCGTTGGAGAGACAGGCCTCTGTATCGACACAATGAGAATCATGTGACAATAATGCTGCTGCCTTTTGCCTCTGATCCTCTCTCTGCAAACCTCTTTGTATGCGAGTTGTTTTTGTTCCAAAATCTGGAGGAAGGCAAACAGATCTTTTTCTTGCTCTATTTCCCAAGGAGAAACCCTATTTGATATTGTTATTGGTGTTTTTTTTATCCAGTTCCACCTGAAATTTTGCATTGAACTACATTAGCTAAGTAAGAACCAGTGAGGTCAGCTTTGAACTATTATTGATAATTTCTGGTTGGTTACTACCTTCAGGCATCTCCACTTTGAACCTGGCCATGCGGCATCAAAATCTTCAATTCCTGATATAGTACCTAAAACTCTGGATAAACAGAAATGCATATACAAGTTTCATAGAATTCGAGTGATCTATGCAATTAAACAGAAAGATTTAAGGTGATTATACCTGTCCTGTTTGGTAGCTTCCCTCGAGAAAATTGTTCTAAACCTCATTCCTATGCAATAGTCATTTGTGGACTCAATATAGCGATGATATGGCACAACAAAGTGATCACCGGTCCTGCTAGATTATTTGCCAGCTGAGTTTCTAAACACATACTTACAGAAATGCAGGATTCACTGCTGATAAATTAGTCGTTACAAACGTACATCATAAGGAACACAAAATCCTTGAGTCATTTATTGTTTCTTTATCAGTGATTTGCATCTAAACATTCTCTTTAGTGTACGAAAGGATCCTATGAAGTTTGTTGAATTCAGAGCTCTTTTGCTCAATTTCATGTTTCCCTGAACTGAAACATTTTAGTTCAGAGCTAGCCTGCCCTGAACAGGAGCTCACACCTGTCAGCAATCGTCACTCAAGAACTCTGGTAGTATGTTTCTGAGATTGAGCTACAGCAATCGTCTCTTTTCTTTTTAGTTAAAAACAAAACTAGATCATGGCCCTAAGTGGCCATTTTCGGCGCTTGGATAATCTGGAACCATCAAAAGCGCTGTGTTTTTTATGGAATTGCTCCCAGCCTAGCAGCTGCATTAAATCAGGCTGGTGAGGAACGGAAACTCTGGGAGATGACGGGCAAAAGGAGTTTCATTCCTCATGGCCCCGCTCCCATGTGATAGTTTTTCGGGTAGTGGTCGTTGTTTCTCTATTTAAGGGCGCTATTGTAACTCAAAATTAAAGGGTGTGTGATGCATGCTTGCGTGCGTGTGTGTGTTGTACGGGTTCTAGTCCCACTTTTCTTCATGATACGCAGCTCTACTATGCGCTCAATTAGAAAAAAAAAATGGCCCCTAAGTGGCACAGATCATGGCCTATTGGCCCTACAAACTAGCACGCGTGCATCACTGATAGTGCATCCAACTGCCTAAATCATGAAGACTAGGACACCCTGACGACCAGACCATCTAACTGAAACTAAAAACAGAATACAAAACACCTAACTCAGAACCAACTGATCTCGCACAGGGCTTTTATACAATAACGCCAATCCCAAAGAATCCTAACCAGGTAGCACGTTCTTGGAGTTTTGCCCATTCTAGTCCTACAGAAGAAAGAAACGAGTAGGTGTTTCTCTGCAACATAACCATTAGACAATTCATTCTATCTCCGCAGAGCTTGTTTTTTGGATAACGTGCGGAGCACGTATTTCATTAAGAAAAAGAGAAGAAATTTTACAACGTGGTCAGGGCTAGATCCCTAGAGAACTAGCAAATACCAACCAACGAAGTATCGACACCAAAAATACAAGACGTTGAGGTAGACGACCCTTACAAACAAACAAAACAACAACAGAAGCTAAGCCATACATGAGGAGAACTAAGACAAGCTAAGCCTAAAGCTACGAAGACCGCCTGACCGCCTCGGCAGAAGAAGCTTCCTTAGTTTGGAGAAACCCACCGCCGCCCAGACTGGCTTCTTCGATGGTTTCCTGAGCTAAAGCGACCGGTTGGAGTGCTTGAAATTCAAATACTCGTGCTCACACCTGTCAGCAATCGTCACTCAAGAACTCTGGTAGTATGTTTCTGAGATTGAGCTACAGCAATCGTCTCTTTTCTTTTTAGTTAAAAACAAAACTAGATCATGGCCCTAAGTGGCCATTTTCGGCGCTTGGATAATCTGGAACCATCAAAAGCGCTGTGTTTTTTATGGAATTGCTCCCAGCCTAGCAGCTGCATTAAATCAGGCTGGTGAGGAACGGAAACTCTGGGAGATGACGGGCAAAAGGAGTTTCATTCCTCATGGCCCCGCTCCCATGTGATAGTTTTTCGGGTAGTGGTCGTTGTTTCTCTATTTAAGGGCGCTATTGTAACTCAAAATTAAAGGGTGTGTGATGCATGCTTGCGTGCGTGTGTGTGTTGTACGGGTTCTAGTCCCACTTTTCTTCATGATACGCAGCTCTACTATGCGCTCAATTAGAAAAAAAAAATGGCCCCTAAGTGGCACAGATCATGGCCTATTGGCCCTACAAACTAGCACGCGTGCATCACTGATAGTGCATCCAACTGCCTAAATCATGAAGACTAGGACACCCTGACGACCAGACCATCTAACTGAAACTAAAAACAGAATACAAAACACCTAACTCAGAACCAACTGATCTCGCACAGGGCTTTTATACAATAACGCCAATCCCAAAGAATCCTAACCAGGTAGCACGTTCTTGGAGTTTTGCCCATTCTAGTCCTACAGAAGAAAGAAACGAGTAGGTGTTTCTCTGCAACATAACCATTAGACAATTCATTCTATCTCCGCAGAGCTTGTTTTTTGGATAACGTGCGGAGCACGTATTTCATTAAGAAAAAGAGAAGAAATTTTACAACGTGGTCAGGGCTAGATCCCTAGAGAACTAGCAAATACCAACCAACGAAGTATCGACACCAAAAATACAAGACGTTGAGGTAGACGACCCTTACAAACAAACAAAACAACAACAGAAGCTAAGCCATACATGAGGAGAACTAAGACAAGCTAAGCCTAAAGCTACGAAGACCGCCTGACCGCCTCGGCAGAAGAAGCTTCCTTAGTTTGGAGAAACCCACCGCCGCCCAGACTGGCTTCTTCGATGGTTTCCTGAGCTAAAGCGACCGGTTGGAGTGCTTGAAATTCAAATACTCGTTTGTTTCTTTCCTTCCAAAGTCTCCATGCGACCAAGATGACAAGGGCTGGGAAGCTACTTGTTACCCAACAAATGCATGCTTCGATGATTTCCTAGCTAGGCCGGAGCGGCCGCTTGGAGGGCTTAAATTTTGAAGACCTTGTTGCGCTCTATCCAAGGCTTCTAGGCGACCGAGACGACTAGGGTGTCAAAGCCTGAATGTAATATCTTGGACACACTCTTGCGCGACCTCACCCACCATTCGACAATAGCGGTACATCCAATGTGCGGGAATGTGACTGATCTCTAGCCAACACGAGATCAGGGTCCATGTCTCACAACTGTTATTACAATGCAAGAAGAAGTGGTATATCGCCCTCCAGCTCTTGTGTACCAGCACAAGTATTATAATCCTTCAAGCCACGGCGACCAAGTAGGATGAACCAGAAGACGATCGACAAATTCAGTGAAACAGGTGGAAACTCAGACAAGGTTCTTTGTAAGTCACTTCGGGTGGGAAGAATCCTCAACGGAGACCCCTTGATCACCCTCACCGCTCGTTAGAACAACAGTGATTAAGGTAGTCCATCTTTAGCATTAAAATCAACGAACAACAAACCTTGCACACAATTAGCCCCGAATAGCACCGCAGCACCAGGCTAGCATGCCAAAACACACTACAAGAGAAATGGTTTGTAGAGGCATTTCTTTAATATAGTAGAGGCGTTTTTAAATTGTCTCTAGACAATCATAGAGACACTTTGTAAAATGTCTCATAAATGCCTTGTCATGCATTGACTCTAAGAACATCGTGGCACTTAAAAAAATGTCTCTACTAAATTGTAGAGGCATTATATAATGCCTTTAGTAAGACTAGAGGCATTTTTAAGATGTTCAATAAATTGTCAAAATTATTGTAGTTCTCAAGTTTTGAACTCAAAACCTTATGGACTAAGGTTGAGTCTCTCTAGCCAACTCACCCACACATCACAATGTGTCTGTGTTTGTATTACTATTCTAATGAGTAGGTGATAACAGGCACAAATTAATAAAAAAGTGCCCTTAGAGACTCAAAAAATGTCTCTAATAATTCCTCTACAAGATATAGGCATTTTTAAGATGTCGTAAAAAATGGAATCTGATGTATGTCCTGATGGGGACGAGGCGTTGGCTGGGCAACCTTGATGGAGTGCGGTGTCCTGAGACAATCGGACATCAGGGTCAGCGGTGACAGGTGGTCGGGGTGGGACAACAGCAACCGAGAACCAAAAAGTCCATTCATGGAGTCTGACGGGTTGGGCCCTTCCTCATGCAACCTTCCGCCCACAGGATGGACCGGTGATGGCGGCGACCCCTATTGAGGCAGTGCAACAACGACTGTGGATGGATTACGAGAGTCGAAGCACGTCAAAGAACAGAAAGTAGTCGACAACCTACCGCCAAAGAGGGTGGCGGCGGCCGGCTGTTGTGAGAACAGGTAGATCTGACGATCGAGTGTGAAGGAGGGGCGAGTGGATGCAGCTACTTGACATGGCACGTGGTTGGGAGAGAGGGGGAAGGGAAGAGATGAGGAAGGGGAAACATGGTGTGGTGGGCTCGACGGTAGCGACCAGGCGAACACTAAGTCTACAAAAGAGTCACTCCTTCTCAGTTGGCCTCACAATGGAGCCGAGGCCGTGACCAATGCCTCTGCCGCCTGAATCCAATGGCCTTCGCGCATATCCAGCCGACAATCGGCTAAATTGGCGAGTGGAGTGGTGCTCGGGGCATCACGGCCAAGAGAGGAGAAGGAAGGTCAGGAATGTCGGGCGACAACGACCACGACCAAGCAACAACGACCATGACGAGGCGACAGCAACCACGACCAAGCGACAACGACCATGAATTCTGTGTCCAGGCGACAACGGCCACATCCACGTGATTCGGGCATTCCGCTTCGGCGATGGCGAGGAAGGATGTGGGAGGGGAGGGATTAGCAAGACGATTTTATACCGCGAGAGAAAGTTTTGGCCATAGGGGAGGGGGTGGGGGGGTATCTAGGGGCACCGAGGCTGGGAACGTCGCCTAGCCGAGGTTAGGAAGCGACCTAGTTGGAAAGCGACCCGCGATGACAATGGAGATGACGAGCGACCTGCGATGTGGTTGGGGAGCGACCTGCAACCGACGCCAGAAGGAAGGGGCATCACCGCTAGATCCGACCGAGGAGGGGGGTCGGCGGACGCCGCACCGGATCTG
This sequence comes from Eragrostis tef, assembly GCA_000970635.1. NCBI lineage: Eukaryota > Viridiplantae > Streptophyta > Magnoliopsida > Poales > Poaceae > Eragrostis > Eragrostis tef. The sequence goes on from LAPY01000846.1 coordinate 112,267, forward strand.
TGAACGCCACTGCCTCGTGTTGCCTAGAGATCTGTGACAAAACACCTTAAAAAACATATCTATGTGAATTTTATTCTTTGATGTATCACGCGACCTAGCATTATATGCTCGTCAATATACAGGAAACAACCAGCTTTATTTGGCGACTTGGTAAATTAAGCATAGCTAGCTTGCAGATTGGCGAAGAGCTAGCTAGCTAGCTGCCGGAAGGTTCCTTCGTTCCGCAGCGCGGCAGGCAGGTCCACGACGGCATCCTGCACCGTCCAGCGTGCTGCACGAGCAGCCCCAGCGCCCGGAGCGCGCCCATGAGGTCGACTTGAGGTGCAGCAGCGCAGCGTCCGACCCGACCATCCGCACCTCCATTTCCTGCTCTTTCTCCTCCAGGCCACCGGGGGTTGCGAGAAAAGTAACGGCGTCTTGCAATTTAACGACCTCCATTGCGTTGGCGCACCAGCCGCCGCGCGGCGCGTCATCGGCGTCGCCTCCATCAGCGGCCTCGGCAGCAGCGGCGGCTGCGGTGGCGTCGGAGGCGGATATGTCGCCGGATTCGAACGCCAGCGAGAGGGCGGCGAGTGCCTCAGGGAGGCTACCTGCGAGCGCGACCACGACCAACACGACTGCCAGCGACGAAATCGAGCCACCACGACCAACACGAAGCTGCCAGCGACCAAATCGAGCCTCCACTGCCAGCAACCAGCCCACCTCCGCGCGGATCTGGCCGGCAACGAGGATGAAGGCCGGCCGCCACGGGCGCTAAGGCCGGACGACCCCAAGAGGAGAAGAAAGGGGAGAAGGAAGGGGGCGGGGAGGCCACGCTGCGGAAGGAGAAACCTTGCCGCCGCCGCCCTCGCGGCCGCGCTCGGCGGCGCGCTCCGGCGGCGGCGAGGAGGGCGGGGGA
>LAPY01000847.1:38447-55205 GCA_000970635.1 Eragrostis tef
ATTATACGAAGTTATACGAAACAAAGGCTGGCGTAAGCACAAGGGCGAGCTGAAGAAAGCTTTTGAAGAAATTGGTTCTGACGTCGAAGATAGGCTAGCTAGGACTGAAGCTTTGAAGCGGATTGGTACTGCTTTTCCTTTGGGCTCAGGCATGGTTGACAAGTGGGACTTTCCCTTTTTGTTTCCCTTCGGAACTGGAACTACTGCTGGAGCATCCAATTCGTCAGTTACTGGCATGTCTGTGGTGAAAGCACCTTTTTTCAAAGCAAAGGTCGAAGCTGAACTGCCTTTACTCGGCTTCCGTTCAAAGATTCGTATCTGTTTTTCCTCGGTTTCCCATTGGAGGTAAGGTTCCAATACTTGCTTTTGGTGGAGGTCTCGTACCATAGCGAGGGGCGATCAATTCCTAGCGCAAGAGCTATTCCTATCCTCGAGCGAAGCTAGTCCGTTTCCTAGGAAGGCGGCTAAGGGTTCGGGTCGTAAAACAGGTACGGTTCCCTAGAATACCCTACTTCCGAGAAAGCCTCTCCTCCTCGAAGTAATAGTAGTATTGTATTGTCATCCGATAAAGTAATAGTTGTAGGCTTGGCAGAGAAGAAGGATCCTCTCTTCAATTCTTTCCGCCCAAACTAATCCGCACTAGCCCCAAACCCTAGCCCTGTTGTCTGGATTCCCGATCTCTCTCCTACAAGAAAAACCTATCCCACTAACGACTCTCTTTGTCTCATACCTTGCAAATACCCACATGAGAAAGGGTTTCCCCTCGCTTTCAGCCTCCCATTATAAGCTAGATGACTCTACTGTGACATGTTATGACGATCTTGAAGCCCCCAACCATAGATAGATGCTTTGATCATCCAGGTTTTGCCAATCCACGAACTGCATCGTATAATAACCGTGGATATCAGGCGTAGGTTGACCTTGAGTGGTTCACTGAAGGGTAGGGCTATCTCTTCCCTTTCCATGCCTTTGATTCATCCCGGATTGTGTTGATGTGCACATGAACAAAAGTGCACATTCCTATCCCCTTTGACGAAGCAAATAAATCAGATGACTTTTCCGAAGCAAAGAAGAAGATGATGGCTCCTACTCAATATGCGGGATTTCCGTTGGATCAGATCTTTCGCTTTGATGAATTTGGACCTAGCGAAAAGGGCTCTACTTTTTTTTTTGCCAGCTGGAAGAGAGTGACGTTGAGCAAAGACAGTGGAGGAGGCTTGGGAATATGTTGAAAGATGGAAATGAGCTTAATTGTAAGGTTTTTTGAGGAACTAGAGCACGACGAGCTCCTGTTCTGCGGCGTGGTGGCAGGACCGCTAGGGGATTGGCTCTGGGTGTTGAGGCTGTGGATGATGTTGTCCTCCCTGCATTATCACTGGAGCTTGAGGTACCTCAGCCTGGAAATTGCGGTTTTGCATTGTTTCAATTTCTGTTCGTCGGTCGGTCTCACAGTCAGGCAGGCTTATACCATTACGCTCACGAGCAGAATCAACGCTTGAGCCTACCTTCGCACACCTCCGTTACTCTTTAACGGGAGAAGGATGACTCTGATGTATGTTCTTTCTTGACTCCATTCCGGGAAGGGAAAAAGAGAGTGTCATTTCAAAGAAAGGCCAGGCGGATAAGAGTAATCCGGACCACGAATCCGGAAAGCGCTGGTTCGATCCCAGCTCGTGAGAAGGGTGGTATGCTAGCAGAAAATAGAAAAGGCTAAAGAGAAGGGTATTTTCTGGGAGTAGTTTAACTTAGAATGGAAGGTGTCTTTGGTTTTCCGTCAGACAAGTTATTGACTTCACTGTTCTTGCTTGTGATAACTTTCACGAGTCGAAAACAGAAAAATCAACCTTGCGCTTCCCCTGTCAGTGACACCGGGGCGAGGTACGAAAAAGCTAAAACTCCCTTGGAGGCCAAATGGTAAAGCACTGAAACGGTATTGGTGATGTTCAAATTCCATCTAGAAATAGACCTCATCTTCATAAACTTATTTTTTAGCCGGCTGTCCAAAGAACTCCAATTAAAAATCGAAACTCGCTAGGACATTTCTCTGGTAGCCAATATTTTTATTTAATAATTCCGACAACCTCTGGAGACAAAAGGGCATTTAGAGATGGTGCGATTTGACGCGAAGGAATTTTTCTAAGATGGCAGAGCTAGCCAGAAGGTAGCCTAGCTTGCTTCTAGAAGATTCTACAGTGATCCACAGGAATCGGCCTCGGGTGACGCCTCCCTAGTCGTCGAAAGATTTCATATTGTCTGATAGGGTGGCTAACTCGAAAACATTCATTCCTCGAATCGTAAATCATTACTTAGCGCTAATCTTGCGTTTTCAGCAGTTAGTTGTAGCGCGCCTTCCCTCCTTCTCTCATTTCGGAAAGATTTGGCAGTATTTTCTTATGATGACCTGGTCGAGAGAGTACGAAACATCGGTGTAAAAGATTGAGTGGGATGGTTATAGTAAGGGCGAACCAAGTGCTTGCGCGAAGAAGCGAATCAATCAGAATGGAGACAAGGAAAGGAGGAGAGGCGAAACTCAACTAAAAAGGAAAAGGGAACTCGACCGACTATCATGAGCGAAGTGAGGGAATTCCTTCTGATTGGATCCCTTAGGAGAGAGACAGAAGGTATTCTGAAATAGAATCAGATCTTTGACGATCCAGTATTAGCTAGTAAGTGTATGGACTCAGACTTTGATGACTCCTTAGTGGCCAGGGAAGCGTTAGCTTCACCCTTTGAACGTCTCATTTACTCTCTCTAGCTCTCGACTTTACGTATAGGAATTTAAGGTACATTGGTCGATGAAAGTGAACATCTATCTTATCTTACGCCACTTACTCTAGCTTGACTTTGTGGAAGACGTCCGATTGAATGATCTCCAGTGGGTTCTATTACCATGTGTACCCAGCCTGCTTCCTTCTTTTTTACCAGCCTCTCTGCTTCTGTCAGTATAGAGGAAAGTCTTCAATCCCTTGAGAGAAAGAAAAAAAGACAAGAAAAAGATACTTAGCATGACACATCAGCTACGCCATCAGAGCCTGTCCACTTGCTAGTCAGGAAAAAGAACCGCTCCGTTCCGTGGGCTTCTTTCGCAGCTCTCTTCACGCTCGCTTTACGAGTGCAACCAAGTTCAATAAACTGTTCATGCTAATTCATAGACTATGCTGGTTTCTATCTAAGAGTCCTGTGAGACGCTTCCTTCTCATACACATCTGAAGGAACGTTTGATCATCAGCATTAGAGAGTTTTGCAGGTTCTTGAGAGAACGTTATCCAGCCACCATGGTCTGAGGTGAAATTGGTCCTGGTCCATAAAACGAAAGGTGCTGGGCAAGCGCAGAGAAGTCGTCTGAAGGGGAGTTCCATAGGAATGTTCAACTTCGATCAACCTTGGTCCCATGCCTAAAAAAGAAAGAAGGTCCAAAATAGGGGTGAGATAATCCACTGCTCGCCTAAGAATGTACTGACGTAATCCCTACTATGGCTTCCCGAAGGATCCAGCTGCTAAGAGGGTCCGAGCCATAACGGATTGATGTGACCGTAGCGGCGACTGGAATCGATCTGAATGAGGCAGTTATGGGACTTATCTTATCTAACAAAAAATATATATGGAAGAAGGATTAAAAAAAGGTGGGGGTCAAGGTGTATAATACGAGCTCCACTTTCAGGCAATGAGCTAGCTTAACCCTGATTGCTTAAGGTTTAATACAGTCATGTCATGTTGGATCTGCTACTAAGAAAGGAAGAGAAAGACTGATTGCGACAGCTCAACCGGATGAGACATCTCTTATTTACAGAACTGTGCCAACGTGTGCCTACATTGTTTGATTTACCAGTTCCGGGTATTGGATTTTTGAATAGAAAGAATGAAACTAGTACCAGCTTATCGCCAACCGTGCTTTCTACCAACTCCGCCAACCCCAGACGGGAATATTTTTTTTTTTTTTTCCGCACCTGAGCCCGCAACTGCTGCCTCTACTCCGCCTACTTCTTGTGCCGACTTCGCCAGCCTCGCGGGGTACCGATTTCCTCCTGCTTTGTGTGCGACTCCTTTAATGGGTCGAAACCTACTTAGTTCTCTTTTTTTTTTTGTTCTCCGCTTGCTCTTATCATGTTATATCCAATAGTAAACTTCCCTTACTTTAATTCTGTATTGTACACGTACTTTTTGAGTAGTTTCATTAGGAACGGAACTTGTAATAGAAGAAGAAGATTTTGTAGTCAGAATACGGTCCGGGGGAAGACTATCACTGACCGAGCTTCTCTACACTGACCTTTCTTCTGGTCTCACGAATTGGATTTGAACCAATATCCCTCTATCTTGGGAAACTATCCTTTTAGTAGATCGTGATTTGTGAGGATGAAGTAAAAAGAGGGGTCCCTCTCATTCAATATCAATAGTTGACCTCCTGGAAATATCAACAATGCCCGTCCACTATATATATGTAAATCCGTTCTTCTGGCGTCTTTCTTGGTCTTCTGTCTGGCTCTTCCTCGCAAGGACTTCTACCATCCCTCTTTTCTAAATTGTTGTCAAAAAGCGTCTGACTGAATGAAGTAGGCTCCGCGATCTTCAACCAAAATAAAGTGACCAAAAGACACAATTGCATCGGTCCAATGAGACATGGAAGCACCAGTAGATATTGAAAGAAATACTATTGATCGGTACAAGGCTCGTTTGGTTGCTAAAAGGTTTAAGCAACGTTATGGTATTGACTACGAAGAGACTTTCAGTCCTGTAGTCAAGGCGGCCACAATTAGACTAATATTGTCACTAGCAGTCTCTAATGGATGGTCTTTGCGACAGCTAGATGTTCAAAATGCTTTTCTTCATGGAGTTCTTGAAGAAGATGTTTATATGCGTCAGCCACCTGGTTATGAAGACAAGTCAAAGTTGGATTATGTGTGTAAATTAGATAAAGCACTCTATAGTCTCAAGCAGGCACCAAGAGCATGGTTTTCCAGACTAAGCATGAAATTGCAGAATCTTGGATTTCAACCGTCAAAAGCAGATGCTTCGCTCTTCTTTTACAAGAAAGGTACAATCTCCATATTTGTGTTGATATATGTTGATGACATCATTGTTGCTAGTTCTTGTGAAAAAGCAACTTCGGGCATTACTTCAAGATTTGAAAGAAGAATTAGCCCTTAAGGATCTTGGTGCGTTGCACTATTTCTTGGGCATAGAACTTAATAAGTTCATGATGGAATTATCTTGACTCAAGAGAAGTATGCTACTGATCTGTTAAAACGTGTCGGCATGCATGGCTGCAAGGAGATCAATACACCGTTATCAACAACAGATAAATTATTGGCGAAAGAAGGTGAGCCTCTAGGTGCGGAGGACTCTACAAGGTATCGAAGTATTGTTGGTGCGTTACAGTACTTGACATTGACCAGACCGGATATAGCTTTTCCGGTAAATAAAGTTTGCCAATATCTACATGCTCCCACTTCATTGCACTGGACAGCAGTTAAGCGCATATTGAGATATCTCAAGCATGGGCTCGATCCACATCGAGCGGAACTACTATAACTATAGCTAAAATCAAGTGAACGGTAACTACTTTAGGGTCTACATGTAATGTGTCCTTGCTTCTTCTGAATAACTAGTAATGTGCTGGAAAATAGCCAGATCATATTTATCGTTGTCTGAGTTTAGTACGGCTATCCTAAAACTTGCTCCCGATCCATTTCATTTAGTATCCGTGTTAAACAGATGGAAAAATCAATGCTGATTTGCAAATGATTTAACCTCGAGGATGTGATCTGATTCAATTTACCACAAAGGCCGGGACTCGAGAAACCCGATGCTAGACAGAGCTTGAACTTACTTGCGAGTGATGATCATGTTTAGCATATTACGGAACATACCAAAATAGGAAACAACTACCTTGATGCAAGCCATATAATCAAATTAAAAGTGTGAGCACAATACAATACATTACTGATTGAGATTACTATGGCAAAGATTGGAAGCCAATATACAATATGCAACGTTTGACCACCCTACTGATAGGTGAAAATACTAATGCTACGAGAAACATTTTTCCTGTGACAACAAGTCCTAAACACTCATTTTCTTTCATTGTTAGGACCAGGTGACAGGAACACATGATAACTGGATATTTTGGACCTGCTCGATCCATTCAGTAGTAACTTGACGTGGTAACTTGACAAAATCAATGCTAAATCACGTCAAGTTACAAAACATAAGCTACGCGTGTTATATCCAAGCAACCAGACTCTAACTTAACAAATCCAGATTCCCAGGAGTCCAAATTCTGCAAGACAGTGCAACAGTCAAGTACTCAAATTTGTTCCATAAGATGATGATGCCACAGAAAAAGCTTCGTAGAACACTAGACCATCCTAAACCCACCAGACCAAAATTCATGCAATCAAGGTAAGCACTGTGCTACAATCATCCAACATCAAACGCCTTGGGATAAAAAACCTAAACCAATATTAACCATCTCCACCCCGAGTCCGTTTATAGGACAGCATGATACTAGACAGGGATCAAGCCAGTGCTCATCACGAAGGAACACATGAGAATGAGATCCCCGATTTGAAAGCAAAATTAGCTGGATCAGTTCAACATGCGAGCACACAACTAGACAGATCAGATCGGAGACCACCAATTCGAAAAGAAAAAAAAATCGAAAGAGGAGCGGAGAAGGTGACGTACATGAAGAAGGAGGCGGTGAACATGAGACCAACGGAGACCATGACGACGGCGAGTGTTGGGTACCACTCCACCGGCACCGGGCTCGAGATCGCCTTCGCTGCCTGCCACACAAATCACACAGTCCAAGTACACGAGTCAGCGCAGCGGCCTCCCGCAAAACCCAAGATCCCCGGAAAGAGGCGGCTGTTCGCGGGCTTACCATCACTCCGGATCTGCCGCCGCTGCTCGTCGTCGCCGGTGCCGCCTCGAGGTCTCCTTCCGGTCTCCGCCTCGACGAACTGGCTGACTGCTGGCCCGGTGAGTGTGCTGCAGGGACAGATGAGATGGATCGGGACCTTGGGTTGTTGGGGTTTTCGTGGGCCGTCAATATCGTAGGAATTGAGAGTCACCCAGCCCATAGTCTGGCAGGAGAGAGTGCTATTCCTCTTTTGGCCCAGCCCAACGAGCCTTTACGCCCATACGAGTAGCACACGACGCAAAAGGAACCTTACCGATGAAAGGAGTCGTCTAGTGGTTTCACACCCGAATAATACCTTTGAAATCTTAGGTTTGAATTTCGATAGAAGGCGAATTTTTTAAAATTTATCAGCGTTATGTGTTAAGTGATAAGCGACGTTCTTGTCAACAACAAGGTGTCTTTAGTGACTTAAAGAATTTTCAGATCTGTCGGGTGCTCAGTCTTTTGGAGGTGCGGCGTTCCCGTCGACAACGAGGTGTCTTTAGTGACTTCGGAAATCTCCGGATGCTCAGTCCTTCAGATATGCTCATAAAAGTAAGGTTTGTGTACGTGTGTTCATAGAGATGAGTGTGCGTGCGTATCGTGAGCATCTGCGTTGTACTGTGTAATTCTCAAAAAAGAAAAACCTTACCGTTTCTTTAAAAAGAAAACCTTACTGAGTTTGCGTGGGCCTAGTTCAAATTTGTATTTTCTCGACTTTTTCCCTGAGAAAACCTGTAGGTTAACAGGGGCGAAGCTACGTTCAATCCCGACCCCGACGACTTTTAGAAAACCAACATATCTCCTGTTTAATTACCAGCAAAGGCCCCGGTGAAAATTGTTAAGCTCTAGTGGCACAGCGTCCTAGCAACCTGTTGGGCCCCTGTGTCGTGTAGGTAACCTACTGACCACTCCTGCAACTCAATCTATTTTCCTCTATCTATTTGGTTAGACAAGCATCAATCCTAGGCTCTCCAATGTCCATCTCTGCGCTCTCTATGAACTTAATCAATGCTATATAAATCGCTCAACTCTTACGGCCTCACAACTGAACTGAATTTGGTCCGTTAACTGAAATTCGAAAGCATGTTCATGCGTCCGCAGAAATGTTACGAACCTGCCCACAGCTCAAAACAAAAACACATGGGTGTTAAGCACTGCTACGCCACGACACATGGAATGGGCCAGGGCCGCGGCAGACGTGAACGCAGTCAAGCTGAGCTGAACACATGGAAGTGAAAGTGCTGCCCAGCTTGCGGCCGCAGTTCCAGTCCCATTCCATCACATCTCGGGTGGTGATAGGACGCCGCCGGCGCGGAGCCTCATCCGCTGCCGCTCAGTCAGGCCGATAACAGAAAAATAATAGAGGATAAGTTTGAGAAAAAATTAAGTAGTTGGAAGAGTAAGCATTTATCTTATGGCGAACGTTTGGTACTTATAAATTCTGCTTTAAGCAGTCTGGCTCTTTTTTTGTGTTCATTCTTTAAGATACCGAAAGGGGTTTTAAAAAAATTAGATTATTATAGATCAAGGTTTTTTTGGCAAAGTGATGAACATAAGAAAAAGTATAGACTTGTGAAATGAGATATTATTTGTAGACCAAAAGAACAAGGCGATCTTGGTATACTTGATCTTGAGATACAGAATAAATGCTTACTCAGTAAATGGCTTTTTAAATTACTCAATGAGGATGGTGTATGGCAACAGATGTTGAAAAATAAGTACCTCAAAAATAAAACACTTACTCAAGTACAATATAAACCTGGCAATTCACATTTCTGGTTTGGGCTAATGAGTGTTAAGGAACAATTCCTACAGTATGGTTCTTTTATTGTTAAAGATGGCACTCAAGTTAGATTATGTGAGGATAAATGGCTAGGCAATAGTACTTTAAAAGATGATTTTTCTATTCTCCATAATATTGTTAAAAATAAACATGATATTGTATCTACTGTCTTAAGTTCTTGCCCTTTAAATGTTTCATTTAGAAGAGTGTTAACAGGGCCGAAACTTATTGCTTGGCAAAATCTTGTGTTCAGATTAGTTCATGTACAATTGAGTTTGAACGTGATTGCTTTAGATGGTTACTATTTGATAGTGGCAAATTTACCGTAAAGTCGATGTATGGTGCTATTCTAAATACAAGTGTTATACCAAATAGTAGATACCATGTTCATGCGTCCGCAGAAATGTTACGAACCTGCCCACAGCTCAAAACAAAAACACATGGGTGTTAAGCACTGCTACGCCACGACACATGGAATGGGCCAGGGCCGCGGCAGACGTGAACGCAGTCAAGCTGAGCTGAACACATGGAAGTGAAAGTGCTGCCCAGCTTGCGGCCGCAGTTCCAGTCCCATTCCATCACATCTCGGGTGGTGATAGGACGCCGCCGGCGCGGAGCCTCATCCGCTGCCGCTCAGTCAGGCCGATAACAGAAAAATAATAGAGGATAAGTTTGAGAAAAAATTAAGTAGTTGGAAGAGTAAGCATTTATCTTATGGCGAACGTTTGGTACTTATAAATTCTGCTTTAAGCAGTCTGGCTCTTTTTTTGTGTTCATTCTTTAAGATACCGAAAGGGGTTTTAAAAAAATTAGATTATTATAGATCAAGGTTTTTTTGGCAAAGTGATGAACATAAGAAAAAGTATAGACTTGTGAAATGAGATATTATTTGTAGACCAAAAGAACAAGGCGATCTTGGTATACTTGATCTTGAGATACAGAATAAATGCTTACTCAGTAAATGGCTTTTTAAATTACTCAATGAGGATGGTGTATGGTAACAGGTGTCGAAAAATAAGTACCTCAAAAATAAAACACTTACTCAAGTACAATATAAACCTGGCAATTCACATTTCTGGTTTGGGCTAATGAGTGTTAAGGAACAATTCCTACAGTATGGTTCTTTTATTGTTAAAGATGGCACTCAAGTTAGATTATGTGAGGATAAATGGCTAGGCAATAGTACTTTAAAAGATGATTTTTCTATTCTCCATAATATTGTTAAAAATAAACATGATATTGTATCTACTGTCTTAAGTTCTTGCCCTTTAAATGTTTCATTTAGAAGAGTGTTAACAGGGCCGAAACTTATTGCTTGGCAAAATCTTGTGTTCAGATTAGTTCATGTACAATTGAGTTTGAACGTGATTGCTTTAGATGGTTACTATTTGATAGTGGCAAATTTACCGTAAAGTCGATGTATGGTGCTATTCTAAATACAAGTGTTATACCAAATAGTAGATACTTTGAGAAGATTAAAGTACCCCTGAAAATAAAAGTTTTCTTATAGTTTCTGCATAAAAGAGTTATTTTAACCAAAGACAATCTAGCTAGAAGAAACTGGACAGGGAATCATAAATGTTGTTTCTGTAGTAATCTAGAGACTATACAACATTTGTTTTTTAATTACAGTTTTGCTAGATTAATTTAGAGACTCATTGAGATTTCTTTTGGTATTCAATCACCTAATAGCGTTGCCGACATGTTTGGGAATTGGATTAGTGGTTTTATGCCTAGAGAAAGAAAGTTAATGTTTGTTGGTATAGGCGCCATATGTTGGGCTATATGGTTAAGCCGCAATGATGTTGTTTTGATAAATCTTCAATCATGACTCCTATGCAGGTTATATACAGGGGTACACACTGAATGAGAACGTGGTCACTATTCTAGAAGGAGGAGGCAAGAACTGCTATGATGAAGGCATGTCTTCTCTTGGAGACCGTGACTATGGATATCTTCGCTAAACATGGGTGAAAGTTTAGCAATAGATTGTGTTAAGATGAACTGTTTGTTTTTTTTATACCTATGATTTTCTCACATCTTTTATGTCCTATACAGTAGACAAAGTCTACTTATAATAAACAGTTATAATAAGAAACGGTTAAATACATCGAAAGATGTAGAGACCGGGATGTTTTCGTTTGGTTGATGAATAGATTTCCCTTTATCTAAAAAAAAAGTCAGGCCGATCACACGCGCGCACGTCCGTCCGTCGTCTCTTGAGTGAACTGGACTGCCAAAGCGGGGGTTTCCGATTTGCGTCATGCTGCCATACCGACATGGCGCGGCGTTCCCGAAAATAGCCACGCTTCACGTTCCGCTTCCTGCCGGAACGGTCCAGCTTCAGATGCGCTGCTGCTCGGTTTGCTGTCGCTACGACTCCCGGCTTGCGTGGCTCCAAAGGGTGAGACAATTGCAAATTATTTTCACTTACTTACACCTTGTGATTAAATGAATCACATAAAAGTGATATTCGCGTCCAGGTACTGCATTGTTGTTTTGCCTCTTGTATGTATGGACATTTCTTCTTAACAATTTTGTGGGTGCACCAATCTGGAAATGTGTTTTTACCATGCACTAGCTGCAGTAAATTACAGGCAGAAATCATAGCTAAAAGCGCTTTGTTTACTCTAACAACATGAAACTGGCAGTGGCCGGAGGAATTACGTACTAGTAGAAGAAGGACATTTCCAACGTCCTAACAAAAAAGAACAATATTGCAGCTCCGAATCAACAAGCTCAAAGCTCCCAATAAAATAATAGGATCGCAGTACAGAATCAAGATCTTCTTCCGCCCTGCCGGTCCAGACGGCGTACTCCGTGATGGCACCAACCGGCGAACTGAGAGGTTTGTCTGCATGCTTGCAATGGTTGGCATGTGGCGTTTTGAGCGGCAAATTTAGAGAGGTTTAAACAAAAAAATCTTGTCTTAAACAAAGTTTAATTATAAAACTAACTGAAACATTAATTTAGAGGGGTCTAAATCGCGAGACGAATCTAATAAGGATAGTTAAACCGTGATTAGACGATGGTTACTGTAACATTATTGTAGCAGAACATAGATTAATTAGACTTATTAGATTCGTCTCGCAAAGATATACCCATCTGTAAAAAGGTTTTGTCATTAGACTTTATTTAGTACTCTTAAATAATAAAATTTTCTTTAGTGCTAAAGTTAGAGGATTACAAACGGATGCAACGAACGCGCCAGTCCGAAAGAAAAAGCCTCTGCCGCGGCTCTGCGCCGAAGACGAGTGCTCTGCCGTCTGCTCTGCTTTTCAGACCCCGGCACCGGCATCGGCAGGGTGGGGGCCGGAGACGGGGGCCCTGGCTGCCTGCTTGCAACAGTAGTCGTACTCTAGCTTCGTAGGCATGGCGTCGCACGTGCTCCACAAGAGCTCTATCCGCACACAGATGGGCCGCGGCTGCTGGCCAAGCTGTGATTCTGTGAGCTATACCGAGCAAAATGCTGGTTTCACAGTTAAAACTGTCCTAATTTCAGGAGGTGTTTTTTTTGCAAGGAAAGAATCCATCAACTGCTCTATGAAGGACTTGACTCATAAATGATATTTCTTGGTACTACGAGAAAGGTGATGTATATGTGGGCAATTTTCAAAAGCAAAAAATCATCTTCGTCTAGGTTATGCCAATGAAAGCATGAGCTTGTGGTTCTGGCTCGGGACTGAGATCTGAAAGTGAGGTGCCAACCACCACGTATGCATCAGCCAATCGCAAAAGGCATGTCCGGTCTTTCTTCAGAAAAGTTTACATGAAAAGGTCGAGTTGTTATAAAAAGGCGCATATAGTTTTCAGAACGAGTTGTTAATTCACTTGCAAATGCCCAAACTGTACTTGGAGGATCTCTTACTCTATTACTCCATCAGCTTGTTGTCCGTGTCTGAAGATATTCTGTTACGGTACTGTGCATCACTTGGTTGGCAGATTTGATTTGAGATTTTCGTTTCTTTTCAAAGTACCGAGAAAGCAGTGGTGTGTACACGGGAGTTTTATTTGCTTTCAATGTCTCAAGCAAGGAATGTGTACGTGCTCTCAAATCCAATTTTTATTAATTGGCCTGTGAGCGTAGCAAGTGCGGATCAAGCCTGCACGTGCATGAAATTCCCTCAATCCAGCTTTTTTTTTAACAAAAAAATATGCTATTTTATACTCCCTTTGATTTTGAATTGATGATGTTAGGACTTTCGTTTGAGCTGATTTTATGAGCAGATTGATTGGCTTTAGAAAAATATTGTATATATATTTTTGAGCCCCTGGATTTTGTTGGGATGATCAACATAGCGAGGACAATGATCAATCTGGGACAACAGTGGTTTTGGTCTTACACGCGCGGCAATCTTGGTGCGATATCATGATGGTCATGATGGTGCACAGACACCAGTCCAAAATGAGCATCTTTTTACTCCCTATATTTCAGAAGAAACAATTCAGTTTTTTCATAGCTTCTTCACAGCATGGTGTGCCTTCGAAAATGCAAAACTTAGCATGTTGCGACATGACATTGGCGTTCGGTGATCTATGAAGCTTGTGGTTATCATCCCTCCATTCGTAGGAATGTAAGATGAAAACCTTGATGCTGGAAGGATCAGCATTTTCCTGCTGGTAGCTTCCAATCCTAGGAGGAGGAGGAACACGAGCACAGATCCAACCCAATCATCATGTCATCGAAAAGTGCCACTTTACCGGAAAGCGCTCGTGCCTAGTCAAAAGAAAAGACCTCCATCATCCCATTTGGTTTTGCTCAACATCAGAGTAGAGAATCCGATGCCATGCTCGCATGTGCACCGCACAATCGCACACATTGGACGCCAAACAGAGGTATCGTTCGGCTCCCGTAGATCTAAATTTTAGAAGGCTTTAAATAAAGAGAATCTATTACTAAATAAAGTTTAATTATAAATTTTTTTTACAGATGAGTGTAAACTTACGAGATGAATCTAATGAGCCTAATTAATCTATATTTTGATAGAGTCATGCTACAGTAACCATCTTCTAATCACGGTTTAATTACTCTCATTAGATTCTTCTCACGAATTAGACATGAGTTCTACAGTTAGTTTTATAATTAAACTTTATCTAATACTCTTAAATGACAAAATTTTTTTTGATGTGAATTTTCTAAAACTTTAGACTGTGAAACCAACACCCCAGCGAGTGGAGGAGCACCCGTACCGTACCTATCAGATGCACGCACCGTGATGGAAGAACCACCTCGCGCAACGAAACAAAACTGCTTTTGTTAAAGGCAGGGGTTCCAGAAACAGAGCAGGTCTGTTCCCTTTCCCTGATGCCATACATGAACCGACCACGAATTCCTGCAAGATTTTGCCATTTGCCTCCTGTTTGGATCGCAGATTCTTGTGCTACTACGAACGAAGCTCTGTTTCCTGTGAACTTGCACATTGTGCGCTCTAGCAGCAGCCGCAAGGAAACCAAAATTTATACTAGTACTAAGGAAATGATCAGGTATGAAGGAAATCGCCCGGATGATCAGCAACGCCACCCGACGGCGATACAATAGTGCGTGAAGGATCATCAAACGACGAGCTCGAGCTACCAAAGCCGCGATTGTTTATAACAGTGTCGAGCGCCGCCCATCAAACGGCGATTGATTAAGCGTAACCAGTGTCGTGTCACGTAACGAGTGATCGTCAGATTAGGCTGGTAATGCCGATGCGGACAAGTAGCCCATCGTGCGGCCGGTGGCCATGTGAAGGAGGAAGGAGAGAAAGCGCCGAGGCGCGGCGCGAGTAAAGAACGAGGGAAAGCGACCAAACACGACGGGGGACAGCTCCAGATGTGTCGCTGAGGGCGGCGAATTTTTAGTGGTTTTTCTTCTCGGCACGAGCAGCAGAGAGCAGGGTCGCGCTTGTCCGTACGTTCTAGAGACCGGTCTCTTGCTGCACACGACCAGGATAGGCTTGATTTTTTCTTCAAGCTTGATGACGGGGAAATCACTGTTCGAGTGACATATCTTAATCTCCGCGGTACATGCTATGAAACAGTATCGGATTTCTCACGAATTAGACATGAGTTCTACAGTTAGTTTTATAATTAAACTTTATCTAATACTCTTAAATGACAAAATTTTTTTTGATGTGAATTTTCTAAAACTTTAGACTGTGAAACCAACACCCCAGCGAGTGGAGGAGCACCCGTACCGTACCTATCAGATGCACGCACCGTGATGGAAGAACCACCTCGCGCAACGAAACAAAACTGCTTTTGTTAAAGGCAGGGGTTCCAGAAACAGAGCAGGTCTGTTCCCTTTCCCTGATGCCATACATGAACCGACCACGAATTCCTGCAAGATTTTGCCATTTGCCTCCTGTTTGGATCGCAGATTCTTGTGCTACTACGAACGAAGCTCTGTTTCCTGTGAACTTGCACATTGTGCGCTCTAGCAGCAGCCGCAAGGAAACCAAAATTTATACTAGTACTAAGGAAATGATCAGGTATGAAGGAAATCGCCCGGATGATCAGCAACGCCACCCGACGGCGATACAATAGTGCGTGAAGGATCATCAAACGACGAGCTCGAGCTACCAAAGCCGCGATTGTTTATAACAGTGTCGAGCGCCGCCCATCAAACGGCGATTGATTAAGCGTAACCAGTGTCGTGTCACGTAACGAGTGATCGTCAGATTAGGCTGGTAATGCCGATGCGGACAAGTAGCCCATCGTGCGGCCGGTGGCCATGTGAAGGAGGAAGGAGAGAAAGCGCCGAGGCGCGGCGCGAGTAAAGAACGAGGGAAAGCGACCAAACACGACGGGGGACAGCTCCAGATGTGTCGCTGAGGGCGGCGAATTTTTAGTGGTTTTTCTTCTCGGCACGAGCAGCAGAGAGCAGGGTCGCGCTTGTCCGTACGTTCTAGAGACCGGTCTCTTGCTGCACACGACCAGGATAGGCTTGATTTTTTCTTCAAGCTTGATGACGGGGAAATCACTGTTCGAGACCTGGAGTGACATATCTTAGAGGGGTCACATTAAAGAGAATATTGTCATTTAGGAGTATTAAATGAAGTCTAAATACAAAACCAATTTCAGAACCCCTAATCTAATTCACGAGAGGAATCTAATGAGGGTAATTAAGCCGTGATTAGAAGATAGTTACTGTAGCATCACTGTACCAATTTATCTGTAAAAANNNAACTTTAGAGGGTCTAAAGTTTAGAGGGGGGAAACGAACACCCCTTAATTAATCTCCGCGATACGTGCTGGTATGAAACAGTGTCGGATGTCGGTAGCTTGAGTTTGGGAAAAAAATTTCTCGCATTTGGTAGTGATGAAGTGTGTGACACGGTGTGCTCTAGCGGTTCCTCATTCCTCTCCAAACAGACTACAAGGCTGAAGAACATGGAGTAATTCTGCAGGCTACAATGTAGATTAAGCACCGCGATCGCTACTGTTACTAAGCATTGTCACACAATCACAGGCTATGCGATCCTCAACAACTACAATCGATCAAGTACGCGACAGATACTAGCTACATTTGCCAAACTCAATACGATTCAGCGCGGCGATGAAGAACAGAGCAGCAGATTTTTACAGGAACTTACTATATCGGACGGCGATGATTCACAAGGTGCGATGCCACAGTACATCCAGTTCTATCCAAAACTCACTCAAGTCTCAAGCTACCATATACTAGCATCATTCAACGGAAAACCAAATCGAAAAGGGAGAAGGAACGGGAATTATTACCATCTCCTCATCCTCCTCCCCCAAATGTCTTCCTCTTTTTTTTCCCTTCTTGTTGCTTCAGCTTCGTCTCACTCTTCTCTACTTTTCTTGCAGCTTTCCCCCTTCGGGTTGCTCTGATTCGCGCTAGACGCCGCCGGCCGCCGCCGCCGCGCCACGGCGGATGTTCTCGCGGTAGCGGATGATGGAGTCCATGCGCTGCAGCTTCAGCTGGTGGCGGAACTTGTTGATGAAGTCGTCCGCCCGCGCGTCCACCTCGCCGCCGGCGTCCTCCTCCGGCTCGGACTCGGACTCGGACTCCGACTCCGATTCCACGGGCTCCGCCACGGGGAGACGGCGGCCGCGGGGCGCC
>LAPY01000847.1:56004-69969 GCA_000970635.1 Eragrostis tef
GGCGGCGGCGGCGGCTTCCTCGCCCTCGCCGGCGGTGGACGACGGCGCGCTGGCCTTGGAGGTGACGGCGATGGTGCCGATGACGACGTTGAGGAGGATGAAGAGCACGGCGGGGGTGAAGAAGCCGTGGACGGCGCTCCACAGCGCGGGGATCGCCTCCTCTAGCATCATCTCGAATTCCGCTGACGCTTGATCCGGTTGGTGTCGGGGTTTTGGTGTGTGGGGAAGTGAGGAGGCGGAGCACAGCACTGGAGCAAGGGAGGCAATGGTGGTGGGGAAGAGGGAAGTGGTGGGCGTTATTTAAAGAGCCGGGAGTGAGGTGGGCGCGTTTCGTGCACATGGGCAGGGAAGAAGCGGACAAATGGAAGGTGAGTTTTGGATTCATCATCTCTTTATCTCTCTTTTCTTTCCTTTTCTCTTTTCTTTTTTCTTTTGCTATAGGATTTTTAAGGATTTCTAGAGGGTTTATGATGTGGGGATAGAGCTTCCACCTCCATGGTGGCATGATGTTTGTGATCATGGATGAGATGGGTGGAAAATCCGGAACGAAACGTTTGCGGTGCCCGAGACTGCTGTTGTCGTTTATGTATGATGAGTCACTAGAGAGATATCAATCTGGCAATTTTGTGTGCGCTACAAGTGAGCGGTGAACTAGTGGATCGGTTTTCGACGATGGGTCGGTCGCGTAAAGATATCATAGGTTTTGTTTTTAGCGATCCATCTGTGACGATACGTGTTCATTGGATTCGGGTTTGCGATTCATCTCTTTATCTCTCTATCTTCTCTGGTCATTTTCTTTTATATTTTCTTTTCTGATTTTTTTGGATTTTATGTAGGTGTATGATGTGGATGCATCTTCAATCTCTATGGGTATGGCATTGTGTTTTCAATCATTGATGAGAAATCGGTCGAAACTTCTAAACTGAAATAATGGCGGTGCCCGGGATTTCTGTGGTTTTATATGCATGATGAGTCACTAGATACATATCAATCTGGCAATGTTGAGTACCGCTACAAGTGAACGTTTAACTGAAGCTCGGTTTCTGTCGACGGTAGGTTGTTGCATGATGAGTCACTAGATACATATTAATCTGGCAATGTTGAGTGTCGCTACAAGTGAGTGGTGAACTGAAGCACAGTTTCTATTGACAGTGGGCTGGAATTTATATGCATGGTTAGTCACAAGAGACATATCAATTTAGCAATCTTGAGTGCGCTACAACTAAGCGGCGAACTAACAGCTTGGTTCTCAGAGTGGGCACATGTCACATATGGGCAACCAAGGTTTTGTTTCTAGCGATCCATCCGTGAGGATTACGTGATATTGACGATGTTGAGTGCCTCTACAAGAGCGGTGAACTGACATATCAGTTTCTTGTGGTGGATGGGTCACGTAAGGGTAGCCTAAGTTTTGTTTGTAGAGATCCATATGCAAGGATTGCGTGATACTCGATTGAGTTTGTGATTCATCTCCTTATCTCTCTATCTTCTCTAGCCTTTTGCTTTTATTTTCCTTATTTGGTATTTTTTTTAGGATTTTCTAGATGGTTTATGATGTGAGATGCATCTTCAGTCACTATGGGTATGGCATTGTGCTTTCGGTGGGGGATCACCATTGTTGTCTATGCTTGATGAGTCAACTAAGACATAACAATCTAGCAAGATTGAGTGGCACTACAAGTGAGTGGTGAACTAACGGATCAATTTCTAGTGTTGGGCGGGTCACGTAAGGGTAGCCTAGGTTTTGTTTCTAGCGACGTGTCTGTGAGCCTTACGTGTTCCCTGGATTCGAGTTATGATTATCTCTATCCCTCTACCTTTCCCTAGTCTTTTGTTTTTATTATTCTATTTATTCATGAAAATTTTAGGATGAGAGATGGGTGGGTCATTGTTTATTGTATTATTGATTCATTTCATTCTATTTTCAGTGTCGATATTATGAAAATTTTATGATCAATATTGTCATTCAAGAAACATTTTTGAAATCATACACTGCAGATGAAGAGGACTACATTAGAAACTCTTTTTTTGGTCATGGTTCACATATATTGCAATGAAGGAGTTTTACTTGGTTGTTATGATAAAGATCAATCCAAACAAAATAGAGAGAGATTTTCATAAGGAAAAAAGTTTCCAAACAATTTCCATTAATTGATTTATATAGGAGCCATTGAAAAAGCAAAACACTAGTACATATCTACGCGATGACACTTTTGTGGAAAGAAAATGCAGCCAGGTGGATTGAATTCATCACCCTTTGTGCACTGCTCCTACTTAGGCCTTGTTTGTTTTCGCTCAGATTATATAATCTGGCTCCTATAATCTATAAGCTGAAACAAACATGTTTCAGATTATACCCAGATTATAGCAATTCATCTTTAATTGCATTTATTGGCTAGATCGGGATCCGAGGAAGGGCACAGTCAAAGTTTTCTCTTTCATTTTAGTATCACTTTCGAGATGCATGGAGGCGTTCAGAAGTCTTCATCTCCAGCGGTGCATACTGCATACATCTTCTCGAGCTCAGTGATGGACAAGTACCTAGAACATGATTTGGTAACAATAACCTATCTACTATGTTTCTATGCAGCGATTATTTTGTAAGCAAATATGATAGAATGTTTGTTTACTGGTTGATAACAGGTGTTCCTTTCAATAAACAATAAAGAAACACACTGCTACCTAGCTGTGATAAAGGGCAACAAGGGTGAGATACAAGTGCTAGACTCACTACGTAGCCAAGTTTATCATCATTTGAGTAATTCTTTGCATCTGTCATCCTCTAAGGCCTTGTTTGTTTCCGCTCAGATTATATAATCTGGCTCCTATAATCTATAAGCTGAAACAAACATGTTTCAGATTATATCCAGATTATAGCAATTCATAGGCCAGATTATCATAATCTAATAAGCTGCCCTCCCCTAGCTTATAGATTATATAAGCTGGATTATATAATCTGGGTGGAAACAAACAGAGCCTTAGTTCCATTGTTAGTATCTTCTCTTGTGTGTCTAGCTGTCACAAGATCTATTTTTCTTTTCGAAAGATCCGGCGCATTGCCATCATATATTAATAAAGAGGATAGAGTTTTACATGCCAATGGTGCACAAGAAACATACCTCCCAGATTGTAAAAGAACATACATCCCTGAATAGGCATGTGGCATACTCCAACAGCAGGAGTTAAGGCATGTGGCATCATGCGTGCAATACGAATACAACGGGATAAGTAATTGACAGCATGACACCATGATATAAAAAAAAATCCAGTAATGAAATGATGCATCAGCCACTCCAATTTACTAGTGCAAGGAACTCATTGGTGCGACGAGTTATCAGCATTTATCTGTTGTACTGGAATTTATGTATTAATTTTTTTCCTTAATACTATAATTGAAGTTGGTATATGTGATAGGATGAACGAATGCATTTCCGGCTCTTCCACGCCACCACAGGCCCGTCGATTAGGGAGTGCAATGTGAGCGACCGAACAGGGCCTCCGAAAATCAGGGGCCCTAAATTTTCCTTATGCACGTATACTTAGTTATTTCAATTCCCTGAATATTTCTCTCCTTCCCTCTCAAACGAAAGTTCCATTCCATATCTTCCGTACAAGTGTTTGCATGCATATGCATGCGTGTAATTAGGCAAGGTCGCCTCTGCTTGATTCAATTAGGCAAGGTCGCTTCTGCATGCCATTCCGGTTGCAAGTCAAGATGGACACTATCCAAAGAGTTGTTGCCGGAAGCATGGATGCCAACATTTTATGTAAGGTATTGTGACCATGCAAATAGATCATGATTTGCTAACAAAATTGATTTTTGAATCTGACTGACAAAGAAGAAAATACATGTATGTTTTCTTTAGATTTGAAAATTCTTGGTGCTCAATCCTTTGTTGAATCAATGAGTCAACTTTCTTTCCTACTACGTTTCACTCCTTCCAGCTGGCTTCCGCCAATCTGGGATTCTGCATCAACAATTGATTTCTGAAACAAGAATCAACAATTGATGTTTGAATACGAGTTTGTTCCAAAAAAAAAACACATAATGCAATTAATAAATCAGAACAATATGTTTGTTTTTTAGTTCCATGTGAATGAGCTCACTAACACAACATTTTTGCTTCTAGCCATCTATTTTCTTTTGTTTTTAGAGATACACATGTAACATTTTCATGTGTATCTCTAAAAATAGGGCCATCTATTTTCCAAGGTACGGCCCTGCCTCCATTATTATCCTGTGAAACAGAGGTAGTCTGTGTGTGCTGCTTCACAAACCTAACCCGAGTGGGTAATGAGAATGAGATGATGTACACATCGACGCAGTTGGTTGTAGTATGAACAAAATCATTTCTCGCTCTACCACGCGATGAGACGATCGTGCACCTGGGAATATCGCGGTCGTCGTCCTTTCACGAACGAACCTAACCCTGGCATTACGTACGCATCTCAACAGCACACACACCACCTACTTGTTAAGGACATACGAGTAGTGCTGCGTCTGGAAAATCTATGAGAGGCCACCTACCGATCGGGACCCGTGCCATGTCGTCTCATCCTCTGCCGAGAAGCTAACGACCTCGCCATGCCTTCGTTCTCCTCACCGCGAGCGCCAAATGTGCCTTCGCGTACAATTATTCATGGCCGGGCCTTTCATCAATTAGGAAGAATAAAGATACGTAGAAATAAACGTCATGGAGGGTTCGAACATGCACTGGTGGCTGGGGTTATTGTACACTCACACCCCTCACTAACTAGCGTAGCTATTAGTACAAGACATACAACAAATAAAATGTTTGATAAATACCAGGAGCTTGAGCCGCTCATCTTAAACTCCCAGTCCAATGCATAGTCGTAATTCCCGACTTGAGACACGAGAATCAATCCAAGGTGTTGATGAAACCAAGTCAAGAAAACCTTTTACTCCCTCTGTCTAGAAAATATACTTCTGAATTTCTTAATTAACTTTAATCGATAAGATCTATGGAAATATTTTAAATAGTGTGTATTATGATAGTTGATTTTCATAATAAATTTAATAATATCATTTTTGTGTTGCCAACATTTTCTCTTTTTTTTTCTCTCAACAATCAAAGCTGAAAAGATTTAACTTGGACTGAACCTCTTGAAATGGTTACATTTCTGAACATAAGTAGTAGTAAACGTCGATTATTCGTGATTGGAGGGGGTAGCGGCCAGGCAATATAACCCAACACTTATGCCTTGACACATATAATCAGGCTTGGCACTCTCCCATACCGTTCGCACATACCAAACACACATGGTATCTGTTGCTCGTGGCGCTTGTACTTTGATAGGTGCGCCCTACCACATGATACAAAAATGATGCCTCGTAACAAAATCTCAACGAGTACCTGCACTCGAGTGATGTCAACGACGACTCTAGGCGGCACCGTTCACACTCCCAAAGCTTCATTAACAAGTGATTAAGCTAACAAATCAATCATACACGTAACCTTCGCCGAGGTTTCCCGTCACGCGCTGAGCTAATCAGTCCAACGCAACGATGACGACGTCCAGGCAAAACGAGCTAATAAGCCGAGCCAGCCCGAATAGCGATTTGATTAGTCAATCATATCATTTGTGGTGACAGAGAGTTTCAGTTGCAACTTGCAAGGACGATAGGCGAGTCTTTGCAAATATATTTTTTTGTACGGGTTTTTCCCGCTGAAATAATTAATTAAATGCCGTCAGATCTAGTAGCGACCAACTTATAACTAACTTGTGATAGCCGCGTTCTTTGACTCGATCGGAGCAATTCGTCAAGCTCCATTAGCGTCCATAATTTGGGCTTTTTCATTTTTATTATTATCGAGCAAATACGTACTAGTACTTCTTACTAAGAAATGATCCTCAACTAAAAAAAAGAATGATCCTGGGCGAACCTCGAGACTGATGAGTGACGACGATGCCACTTAGTTACGCGTCAACGGCTCCAGGTGTCACGATCGTCAGATGCGACACAGTTTGATCAAGCAGCGTGCTCCTCCTATAAAAATAAGTGCAGTTAGCGTTCATGTTAGGTCTGTCGTGTTCACACCATTTATTAATTCTCCATTTCAAGGAAGTGTTCACGCCGGTGCTCGTCGCGGCACGCTAGCACGCGTAAACGAGAGTGGACGGTCTACTACAAGGTCAAAAGAATACCGTAACAGTTTGTAAATAAAGAAAGAAAGAAAGAAGAAGAAGAAGAAGAAGAAGAAGAAGAAGAAGAAGAAGAAGAACTCGTCATCAACACAGAAATTAACAGTTTGTAAAGAAGTGCCGGTACTTGAAGACTACAAACCTGCAGCAGGAAATGAAGCGGGGCTTCCTTCTTGTTCACGGCCCACATGCATGATTCGCTGTAGCACGACAATAGAATATCAAGAAAAAGAAAACTAATTGTATGGTTTTCATCTGCTAGGCTTTGGTAGCATCGCCCACGCACATGCTGAAGAAAAATTGATGGCACAATTTTAAGATATCAAATAATAATGGAATGGCAAATTCACGTGTACGAAAAGTCTGCCAGATGCTGATCTTGATCCCAACGTAGCTGTTTGATGCATCACGTGTACTGTAGTAAAATATACATCCAAGTTGCATAGCCAGCTTAAGCACATTAAAATCATTGTTCTATCATCCGGCATGTCAATGGTAGCACGTTAATGTTAAACAACAGCTCGACATGGCATGGCAAACATGGTGCCTCTTGCCAATACGCGGTACGCAGCATTCTTCTAAACTCGTTTTATTTTCTTCTAAGGATTCAGTTGGTTCCAATGTGTATTTTTGTGGACCATACTTGTGGTCCATTTGCTGTGCTAGCTCGATGTTAATGTTCATTTCGGTTCATCCGAGAGAGTTTTTTGCTAACCTAATAACATATCTTCTTCTCTCTCTGAAGCGTACCACACAATTGTTTTGGAATGCTGCTTTCTCCTTTTCCTGTACCACATTTCGCAAATACTAACAAGGACTAACTGCTCTCAACTGAAGAAGGAAAAAAAGTCGACGATGTCCTGAATTAATCATTGATTGCTGATGTTTGCTATGGTACCACACAAGCGACGAGCTGCCTGTCCATAAGTGTGGCGTTGTGAAAAAGAAATGCACGAGAGATTTACTGACCTATTAATCTGCTGCTATTGTTCTGTCGTATATACTATTTTCAATTCTTATGCTCATTGCCCAAACCTAATAACGCCTTCATGAGAATCAGAGCAGCCTGAAGGACACATATCTCATTTTATTTCCAGGCCTTGGTTCAGTAGTTACCCATACTAGTCTCTCAACCCGTGCAATAATTGCACGGGCTAGCAATTTATGAACATGTAAATCATTATCTTTTAAAATATAAGTTCTTCTTTATTTCCTATTTTTATTGATATAATTTCCATTGTATTAACAATATATCAGATATATTCTTGATATAACTGTATCTTGGTATATTAATAATATTAGTACTATTATTTTCCCTTATATGATATTTATCACTTATATAAAATTAATCATTAAGTCAAATATTCGGAATTTCAATTGTGAGAGTGCCGGGTTTGATGTACATCTTCACTCAGGTCTACAGGTCTCATAGTTCATACTTAAAAGTGTATTAAAAAATGTTGACAATATTGTGATAATTGCAGAATGTTGAACCTACGGGAGTTACCTTGGGCAGGGGTTGAATAAGCAAGGAGAAAATGTAAGGCATGGGAAGTTACTTTTGTGCATAGAGCTAAATAAAAAATGCTGGCAGAGTAATGAAAGGCAACGTGAAAAGGGAGATAATAAACTTAAGCCTCTACATAAATTAGTTGTTCGCTATAGTATATATAAAATATTAGCACATGTTTATGGCTAAGAAAATAATTGCAACATTGCAAGAAGTGAACTGCAGTCCCAGTAATCCATGCATGGATGAGAGACGAAACTCATGAGCAACTATAAATATAAGTCAAAGAAATAATAGAAAATCGAAGAACAGCAAGCGTTTTATTCTTCTCAATCATATGAAAGACCGTATTATCAACAATGCAATAAAATGCCTCACATGAGAATAGAAATAAGAAAGGCCGGAGGCAGAAAACCTATAGTTATGCAAAACCTGCAGAAGTACAACTGTTAATTGTCTTTGTAAAATTAAAAAAAAAAGTGGTGCTGCTAGACACAATCTACAGTTCCAGACAATAAAATGCAATGAAAGTATAAAGCATTTGACAATCTATACTGATCAGATCCCTTCATTTAAGACAGTAGTGAAAAGAAGTAAAAAGGGGCCCAAGAATTCAATAGGAAGAAATACATGTCACGGTAAACAAAAAATTAGTGTATGAAGTAAGACCAAAGCTTCATAGAACATGATGAATGCATACGTACATGTAAATTCACTCAAGAAACTGGTCAACAACTTCAACCATTAATGGATAAAGCGTCAACTCTATTGAGCATCCAACCGTGCCCCGTATTCTCCATCTCACTGGTCTATTGAATGTGTACATAGCCATGCATGCATAAACCCTGTCTGATTTAACATGACATGAATGAACATAGCTTAGTTATTACAGAACACTACTCGTATGGTTTTATAAGAAATATATACATCCAACTGGATGAAGGGTAAGAGCGACCTGCAAGTAATATATTAATTTCAGAAAAATGCAAAATATCGTTTCTGCTTTTATGAACCATATAGAAATTAAATATTGTATAGACATTGATACAATAGCAATGTTCGATTCTGTGTCAGTACCATTTAGTAACCATGATTCTTAATTTCAAACTTTTTCTTTCAATTCCAGGCCAGATCAGTAAAGGAAATAAAAAAAGCTCACAAATAAAAAATGTAGGGCAGAATACCTTATTGTAGAACTTATTCCATCAATACTTGCACATGAGGGAATTAGCCAAGGGCAATGGCTGATTGCCTACGGGGGAACACATGGTTGACTGTGCTGTACCTCGCATTTTGATTGACCTCATTATGGAGTAGCGTGTCTTGCTTGAGCGTTGGGAAACTGTGCAGGTCATGCCTCCCGTCTCTTGAGTCCCAAGCAAGAACAGATCGACGCTGATTCTTTTTGTAGTAAACGGCAACGAATCAGAAAACACGGCGGCGGACATTTAAAATGCGACGATGCCCGGAAGCGATGCAAGGGAAATCGGAGATCACAGGATCAGACACAGGTTTTCATGCTGGTAGCTAGATCGATTCGGTGGTGGCCATCGTTGCAGGTTCGTCAAGGTTGGGCGTACTCGCGGCCGTTCTTCGCTCCTCCCTACATCCTGGCTGCCCTCATCCCTCTGCATCTTCAAGTAGTTTGAGCTAACACGGTGACAATTGCTGGCGAGGCTTCGATGAACACGGAAGAGGAGATCTAAGGAGAGTTGGCCTGAAAAGTTGCGGTGTTGCGGCTAGGGTAAGTAGGGTGGTCAAGACAATACGTGGGCTTGTAGTTCTCATTGTTTGATCAATGGTCACAATTTGCGGAGGATCCATATTAACGGATGGATGTTTTGCTTTTTTTGGTAATTTCTAGGATTTTTATCCGATTAACGGATTTTTATCCGATTAACGTCCTCTAATTAGTAAATATAAGATTAGCATGTTCAGGAAGTTGCGATTCTGCAATAAGAACATGCAGTTTTCGCCCAAATTGAAGCACCTGGATTCGGTGTCTGATAAGCTGGACTCTGCTGCTACCCATTGGAATATTGGATCGAATCGCCTGGCAGCGTCGCGTTCCTTTTGCATTCAGACAACCTGAAACACCAGATGCTGCTGCAGACGCCGAAAGCAGCTAAGCTGGCCCTGTCACTTCAGAATCCACGGATCTCCTCTCATTGTCATCTTATCTCCTGCAGAACGCACTGACGCAGCTCACTAGCTCCGTCTTCACTCGTGAACTGATTTGACTGTCTTCCAAAATTTTCAAGGTTCATGCTCATGTGGAACTTCTGACAACAAAGATTGGCATAGAAATAAAAATTACGATGATAATCTTGGCAGCATGTATAAAGAACATGAATTGCTGTCTCATGGTAGACATTCAGTTTTTATCAGATGCCTCGCCGCCGTCAATTTTTTTGTCAAAACAGAATCCTTGTCTGAGGGAGTAGCTTGCTTGATGCTCCGGCCCGAGGGGTTGATGATGGCTGGCTTCGATGTTTCCTGCTGACAGACACTGCCATGGGAGCGAATATTCCTCCATGAGCAACAGCTGACAAGCCCCCTTTTGGCTTGGAACATGTCTGACAAAATTGCCACAAAACGTTAGACCACGGCGTGGCCACTGGCCAGATTCATCTGTCCTGATAAGTGGCAGTCATATCATGTTGTCACTGGCTCATTGTGCACTTGTGCCTTCAGAGACTCGAGTTTTGTCCATATTGTTGCTCTATCTCTTCTGCATGTATTCCTTGGAAATCCATTACCCGTTGCAGGTTCGTCAAGGTTGGGCGTACTCGCGGCCGTTCTTCGCTCCTCCCTACATCCTGGCTGCCCTCATCCCTCTGCATCTTCAAGTAGTTTGAGCTAACACGGTGACAATTGCTGGCGAGGCTTCGATGAACACGGAAGAGGAGATCTAAGGAGAGTTGGCCTGAAAAGTTGCGGTGTTGCGGCTAGGGTAAGTAGGGTGGTCAAGACAATACGTGGGCTTGTAGTTCTCATTGTTTGATCAATGGTCACAATTTGCGGAGGATCCATATTAACGGATGGATGTTTTGCTTTTTTTGGTAATTTCTAGGATTTTTATCCGATTAACGGATTTTTATCCGATTAACGTCCTCTAATTAGTAAATATAAGATTAGCATGTTCAGGAAGTTGCGATTCTGCAATAAGAACATGCAGTTTTCGCCCAAATTGAAGCACCTGGATTCGGTGTCTGATAAGCTGGACTCTGCTGCTACCCATTGGAATATTGGATCGAATCGCCTGGCAGCGTCGCGTTCCTTTTGCATTCAGACAACCTGAAACACCAGATGCTGCTGCAGACGCCGAAAGCAGCTAAGCTGGCCCTGTCACTTCAGAATCCACGGATCTCCTCTCATTGTCATCTTATCTCCTGCAGAACGCACTGACGCAGCTCACTAGCTCCGTCTTCACTCGTGAACTGATTTGACTGTCTTCCAAAATTTTCAAGGTTCATGCTCATGTGGAACTTCTGACAACAAAGATTGGCATAGAAATAAAAATTACGATGATAATCTTGGCAGCATGTATAAAGAACATGAATTGCTGTCTCATGGTAGACATTCAGTTTTTATCAGATGCCTCGCCGCCGTCAATTTTTTTGTCAAAACAGAATCCTTGTCTGAGGGAGTAGCTTGCTTGATGCTCCGGCCCGAGGGGTTGATGATGGCTGGCTTCGATGTTTCCTGCTGACAGACACTGCCATGGGAGCGAATATTCCTCCATGAGCAACAGCTGACAAGCCCCCTTTTGGCTTGGAACATGTCTGACAAAATTGCCACAAAACGTTAGACCACGGCGTGGCCACTGGCCAGATTCATCTGTCCTGATAAGTGGCAGTCATATCATGTTGTCACTGGCTCATTGTGCACTTGTGCCTTCAGAGACTCGAGTTTTGTCCATATTGTTGCTCTATCTCTTCTGCATGTATTCCTTGGAAATCCATTACCCGTTGGATAACTGCAGGATGTCATGTGGAGGACACCTGATGGCGCCGAGGAGAGATCACCGGTCAGAAGAAATCCTGATAATTTCACCAGACATTGGTGCCTGATACAAGCCTGCCGATGCACTCAGGTTTAGGTCTATCCCCAAATGGGGAGAGGGATTTCTCGAGCAGATTTGCTGGCTGCAATTGATCGGTCAGCTTCGTAATGGAGCGTGAGCGGAAGCTGTTAATGAACATACAAACATGTGCCTTTTATCTGAACAATAACCAGATGTTCAAGTACAGTGAGTGAGCAGACTCAATTAGTCTTCTTCCCTGCAGATAATCAAGAACGAATCTTTCTCCTGCGCAAAGAATTCTTCCAGAAAGTGCGAAATACAGTGCCCATCAAAGCTGCAACGTTGGTGCCATTTCGAGATCCACGGATGTGCTCTTTTGGAGATCACTCTGTTGTCAGTGATAAAATCGCTTCGTCATGTCATCCGATGACAAGGTCCTGCCCCAGCCTCGCGCCATGGCCTCGATGCAGCCATGGAGGTCGTACGCCTCTTCATTGACCTGGCGGCGGATGGCTCATTTCGCAAGCCGCCCAGCTGTTTGGCGGCATGAATGGCGCTTCCAGATTGAGCGCCGTGAAGGAAGCGGCGGCGGCGGCGTTCTCGAGCAACGCTAGCGCCGGCGTCCACGAGCAACATGGCCGCCGTCGAGCTCTACCGGTGCCTGCGCTACGCTTGCTTGCTTCGCCGGAACACAGACTCCGATTGCCATCCTACCGAATATGAACCACTCGTTCCAGATCGGACGGCAAAGAGAGACCCAGGGGTGGTCGCTATTTGGGGCGGGCGCTATTTCACGGGCAAGGACCGGGGCGCCGCCGCGTTCCCGCCTATGCTCGCTGTCGTTCATGGGCGTCGCGGGTCTCTGGAGTTAGGCCGCGGCGGGGACAAGGGTATGTTAAGACGCGCCGCCTTTATAAGATGGCGCACGCATGCCATTTCGCCGGCTCCAGCCGGTGCCTTCGTCATCGCCAGGTGCACGTCCTGTGTAGGATCACGGAGCCACGCGTGAATTGATACTGAGCAGTGGACACCTCCATACGTACTAGGGGTGTTCATTCACGGGTTCGTCAACCCGGAAGAGAAACCGGCGGGTGAAAAATGACCTGCAGGTACTGTTCATCATGTTCAATCACTGTTCACCGGCAAGTCTCCGGCGGGCAGCCGGGTTCGCTGCCGGGTTCCCCAACCCGGCGATGGACACCCCTAGTACGTACATATGCAGACGAATCGATACATATCTCTGGCGATCTGAGACGCGGAGCACCGGCGCCATTCTCCCTCAGCCCCATGCGGCCCGGCTCAGATTTCTGCGACTCAATAGAGTGGCAAAGCTCTGATGGCCGCAGGGGGGTTGCCATCTTTTTGGCGTGCTGCGCTGCCGCTGCCGCGGCAATTTTATGAAGGGCTGCCAAGCTTGCTTGCTAGAAGAAGCGCCCGCGCGAGGACATTGGTTCAGGTTCCGCGCGATATGGACTTTTATTTCCTCTTTTGTTTCTGTGTTTGGCCAAACAAATTACAAAACATAGCGCCCCCCAACCCCCGCCACAGGATACAGTCACAATGTGGTCGATAGAGGAAGATACATGAATAATGTTCAGAAAAATAAAGAAACTGCACCTACTAGACCGAATCCTCAAGCTTATCAAAATTGGAACCTGAAGGACTGAGGCATTGCAAGGCTTCTTTTTTTTTTTTGCACCGTGCGGATACGAGGTCGCCAATTTCAAGCATAAACGAAAAACAGAAGAGGAACAGGTATCAGAGCCGTGGTTCTAGGAGGCTCCGCGCAAGTCCAGCTTCTCTGGAGTGCGTCATTGCATCAACCAACATCTAGATTGATAGCCCCCCTGGTGGATCCTGCAAGCCTGCAACCGCAAGCCGCAACTCATTTCGCCATCTGCAGCTTCAGAGCGTCCCCTGAAATGTTTGTGAGTTTTCCGAACTGCCGCGCAATACGGACACACAATAACCGAGCGCGCGTCCTCTGCCGTCCATCTAGCGGTGGCAATAAAACTCGTGACTCTTTGAGCTAGCTCAGTTTAGAACAAACTCGGTTTGGCTCGACTCGACTCGTTCCAATTTTATACTTAGCTCGTTAGATTTTCCAAGCTAGCTCGAGCTGCTCGCGAGCCAGCTCACGAGCCTAATGAGCTTTATGTAACTATCTTAAATACCTATTTAACGGCAATAACAAATACAATATTGAAAAAATATAATAAAATATCAAGAAGAAAAGAAAGATGTTATGATTAGTTCTAATATC
>LAPY01000847.1:107963-131226 GCA_000970635.1 Eragrostis tef
CCACGACCACCTGCGCTGCCACCACCCATACCTCCACCTCCACCACCACCATACCCACCATAGCCCCCTGCACCATAGCCTCCTGGTGGGCCATAGGCACCGCTTCCATAGGCACCGCCGTATGCTCCGTAAGCACCATACGGGCCACCATACATGGCACCACCATAAGCAGAGCCAAAACCTGACCCGAAGCCAGCATTGCCCCCATAACCACCAGCATTGCCCCCATAACCATATGCTCTGCCATAGGCACCATAGGCTGTGCTACCATAATAGGATGCAGCAGCTGATCGATAGGCACCTCCATATCCATACCCACCACCTCCTGTGCTGCTTCCAGAGTCACCTCCACTTCCGCGATGAGAACCGCGGGAACCACCACTCCTATGGCTATATCTCCCGTTCGAGCTAGAATCACCACCACCAGGTTTCTTTGGTTCAGCTTTCTTTATTTCAACCTGCAAAGTTACAACATCAGCAAAAAAATGTGTCAACAATTTCTGAAGTTTGCTCATTCTATAGATACTTTAAACCTAACAGTAAAAAGCAGAAGATTTGCACAACTTCTATCCAAGATAGAAATGATGCTCCTCACAACTAGCTCTAAATCATTAAGGGAGAGACCATGTCATGCAAACGTTGTCATCCAAGCACTGTTAGGTGATACTACGCCATGCTGGTGTAGGATCCACGTTTCCTAAACGGTTTTAGACGCCTGTCTAAACCCTTAGACGCTAAACGGCAGGGTGCCGTGGAGTTTAAGGGGTAGTCGGTCCATTAAAAGGTGGACCCGTTTAGTCGGTCAAAGACGGGGAAAACGGCCAAAACGGGACGGCTTCGAAACACCCCTGTACACCGATTCGTCGGTTTCACCAGCCGTTTGAGTGAAGGCCGAGCTCAATCGAGAGAGAGGTGCTTCATTGCCTAGGATGGCGGGGCTAGGTGGGTGGTAACTGGGTACATGAGAGGAGCTTCAAACCAAAGCTGACAGTCTCCACGTGTTCCGCAACTGTTGCTGCCATGTTCCACAAACTATTGTCGCTGAACCCTAAACCATTTTCATCTCCCAATTCCCGCTTTAACATAAAGTGCTCTAGTTATACTATCTGTTTACAGGTAGATTCTGGGTTCCAGTCGGGTCAAATCAGGCCATTTATAAGCCCAGGCAGTGAGACGAACGAGTTAAGTGGGTATCCTGCTAATATTCAAATGGGTGTATTTACAATGATATTGTGCTGCTATATATCTTATAATTCGTAAACATGAGGTGTACATAATTTAGAAGTCTCTCATATGAGGTATCATTTTATTATGATCATTGAACTGTTGCCTATGCATCCTGGCAGCACATGGACTCTTCAACTTGCCAGACTACTGTAACAACTATGCCCCTGAGAAACTCAACGGGGAAGCGTTGATATGCTTATGCGCACCAGCCCATTAGACAAGATGGGGCAGGTGCCTCAACTACATGACATGAAACTGTTAAAAGACCTGATCCAATATAACCAGTATCCAGTTCTGAGTAGGAAAGCTGTCATCTCAATCAAGTTTACAGCTCTGCCATTTATCCAACGAACTACTCAATCCAGGCCATACTTGAGTTCCCACAGCCCAGTATGCCCATTGAAAACATAGGCGACCACTTACTTGAAAAACATAAACAATATTAAAAACTCAAAACCCAACAGTTGAACATTATATATATTAAAGAGACAAAAAAAACAGATCCTCATGGTACCAAATAAAATTGTTTACATGAAAAAGTATAGCATTTCTTAAGTGGACCTAACATCTGGCAGCAATTCAATGATATTTACTATCATGGTCAAATACAAAATAAAGAGAAAGCACGTGACCTGTTTCCCTCCAAGTTCATGCATTCGCCCCTCTGACATAACTCTTTCAACAGCATCCTCACTTTCAAATGTAACAAAACCAAAGCCGCGTGAGCGCCCAGTGCTATGGTCAAGCATAATCTGATGCTCGGCAATCTTTCCGTATGAGGAGAAGTGCTCCTTTAATTTATCTGAAAAGTTCATGCCAGTAATATTTCACATTTGATGAAACAAATATTTTCTAACCCAACATTTTCAAATACTAGATAATTCAAGTGATCATGGCTTAAATTCATAACGCAATACAAACTTGAGTAACTTTTGCTTGCAAGGGGGAAAAAATAGAAGAGGGTTTCACACCTTCAGTAAGGGATGGTGGTATACCACCCACAAAAATCTTTCTTGTCTTAGGACCATCTTTCGATGACATTTCCTCTCTTGGAACAGTTCTTTTGACTTCAACCTTGAAAAAACAAAAACTATGAGAACATACACCAATTTAAATTCACAAGTTTGGATATTGAACATAGATGCTTACCGTTCTTCCATCAATAACATGTTCATCCTCTAGAACCCTGTCAATCACAGATGGATCGGAAAATGTAACAAATCCAAATCCACGGGGCATCCTAGTGTGCTTGTCTTTCATGATCACAGAGTCAGTTATAGCTCCATACTTCCCAAAATGCTTAGTGAACGTTTCTGCATAAAAGATGGAGCATAAGAAAGCCACGCAAAACAAATAAATTCCACTGTGTTCGCAGCAAAGTAAAAGTTAAAATAAAAGAAGACACATTCAAATGATATTTCCCAATGAAAGCTAGCAATCTGTACTCCAATGGTTCTTCAATAGCTGTACAAATTTGCCCAACTACTAAAAAGGTAGTATGAGACACCCTCATGCCCAGTAGCAACAGCTCAGGTGTCAGGAACATAAATCAAGAATTATTCAAAGACAAGGTTAATCTTGGTTATCAATCAAGTTAAGCTGCAGCACATTGCCAGTTATCAGGCAAACTAATAACGTAAACCCTGATGCTGAATAGAGAGCAAAATTAACCGGTCTTCTGAATGAAGGACTCAGGGACAATACAGTGCCCGATAAATTGTTACAGACTATGCAGCAAAACATACTTCCATTTAACTGTCATTCAAATGGATTAAATCATTCTGCTTTCTGGTTCACCAAATATAAAAATATGCATTTTCAGCTTCTAATACATGACCTTTGACGCTCACGGCTAGTGTTAAATTATCATTTCTGGGTATCAGACAGATAACTCAAGAAATATAGCACTGCTCTTCAGCCACTCAACATTTAAAGCTCCCTCCCTTGTGATTTGCCAAATGATAGTATACAAAATTACATTTTCACAGTGACTTAATGCAACAGGATAGTTAAAAATAATAATGATGGCATGGTGGAGCCTCGCTCAAATCACAGAAACAACTTGATAACCAGACAAACATTTGTGTAATAAATTGACCTTCAAAATCCTACTACATTGTTTCTGAAATTCAGTAACTACATGACTGGCCCAAATAGTTAAATTCTAACTCTGATAGTCCTATTTCTGAATATGCCGTAGAAAACAAAGTGAATACTTGCTTCCTACAAATTGAGAAGGTAGTGGTAGCTCCCACCACAAAGAGCTTTTTCTGTATATTAGCCTAAGTGGAACCATTTTGTGTCAGCAAATCAAGCAACCCAAAGCACAAGACATAAAATGGCTACATGTCACACTAAAAATTCCTGCTGTCTACCTTCAGTGGTCTCCCAGGCTACACCCCCTACGAATATCTTCCTGCAAAAGCACGCACACGGACGCACGAAACCAAAACCGTCAGCCAGACCTAATCCAATCAAACAGACTACGAGTAGAGCACAAAGAAACTCACCCTGATGCTGCATCGCCGCTCCCCGCATCCGCGCCCCTGCCTTCCTCCACACCCGCATCGCCATTCCTGAAGCCCTCCCCAGCAGCCCCAGCCCCACCTCCGCCTCTCGCCCCCTCGGCCGCAGCCGCTGCCTCCTCCTCCGGCTCCGCCGTTCCAGGCAACTCGTGCGGCTCCTCCTCCTCCTCCTCCTCAACCTCCTCCTCCTCCTCGTCCACCTCCTCCTCGACCTCCACCTCTTCTTCCTCCTCCTCGTACCCGTTCATGGCGTCCTGGTTCTCCTCCCCGTACCCCGCCATACCCGCCGACGACGACTGCCGCGCCAACCGAACACCCGAGCAGAGCTCAGAGGAGCTCCCGATCGAAGCGGGGGTAGCTGAGGTAGCGGTCTGGAGGGAGCGGAGCGGTAGGGTTTAGGGTTCTCGGCTGGTCGAGCAAACCCTAGCAGCGCCGATACGGGTGTGGCGTGAGGGGTAGCTAGAGAGAGGTGGGGAATGGCGGCGAGGGTAGTATCGGGAGAGCAAGGCCGAGAGAGGTCGGCTTCGGCTCGAAGCGTTTACTAGCTACACAGGTCGGTGCGTGGGCCCACGGTGGGTTGGCTGGGCGCGTTGGATGCGCGCGGCGATTCGAGACATCAAAGAAGCTCTGAACATTTTGCATATGCTTTTTCAGTTTCCTCGCATCTTCAGTAGTTTTACTTTTTCTTTCCTTTCTCGAATAATAGTAGTTTTTTTTATCTGAAACAATAATTTGTGAAACTTTGGCTAGAACGTTGCAGTTTGTAAATTGAATCTCGAAGCTCGGAAGAGAGCACAACACTAAATCTCAAACTGCAAATAATTTAGTATTATATAGTCGAATCTAATACTTGTTCCGTTCCAGAATAAGTGACATTTTTTACTTTCAGACATCACTTCTAACCTTCACCTGCATTTAAGTGGGGTGAATCTTAACTTTCAGACCAAATCAACTAAGGGCACAAACATCAAACAATTTAGCAGTACTCTTAATTTGGAATTTCATCCTATGACATCGATTTTGGAACTTTCAATTCAGTTTCGTGAACCTTCAATCTGATTCCCCAAACAGTTATCAACAATTGTGGCAATGCATCGTTGCAATTTCAACTTGACTATGGATCGAAGGCAAGGACCATGCGGCAAGTGTCTAGTTGTCTACAGACACAACAGCCACTCCTACCATACCACCACCAGAGTGTAAACAAAGATGTGAAACAATTACAGTTACATGAATAGGCAACAAACAAAATTGCAGATATACATATTTTGTCAGCTATCTCAATAGGTTTTTTTCCCAACTGATCGGAGCTATACTTTTTACATGGCTGGCTTCGGAGCTTCTACTTGGGTGAACACCACCAATACACCCCAACATTTTTTACACAAACTGGAAAAAAAACCCAAGAAAATTTTAAAAATAGAGAGAAAAAAGAAATGAATTTCACTATATTGCTCAGAAAAGCTAAAAACCACGGCCTTGCAGGAGCAAATAAGGTGGCAACTACTGTCGACAAGCCTGTCAGGTGAATATCATTCTCTACGATACGGTGTGAATTGTTAAGGCTGGGCCTTTCTTATGCAACCTCCCCCTAATCTGCTTAATCTTCGCATCGACCCTTGCAGTGAAACCAATCTTTGTCTTCTGTCTGGCCTTTGAACGCTCCCTCTTCCACATTGTCTGGTCTTCTACATCTTTCCTTAGGTATTTGATCTCTTGAATCACGTGGTGATCAAGTGGATTGCATGATCTCTGGTAGGATATGTGAATGAGGTAGGGGATATTGCAAGCAGCAGTCACCAGAAGCGTCGCTGCCCAGTACACCGGAGCTGGTCCAAGCACTTCCAACAGAATCTTGTAGTTGTCACGGGAATTCAATGTCATCCCGTAGGCAAGGATGAAGAGATACCATGTAGTTATGCTGCCCCAGACAAAGAGATGCTGGATCCAAGTGAAATGGCTCATTGTTAGAGCAATCTGCATGTTGACAGCCCAGATGATGCAGGTGAACATGGTAGTTCCCACTGCAGCCATGTCCGCTGTCTGTCCCCCAGCACGGATTGCCTGATCATAGAATATAAGGAGGTTGAGGAAGAATATGGCCAGAGATGAGTAGAGGCCATTTCCCATCCAGCCTAGGATCCGGTACCAATCAAAGAAAAGGTTCTTTGGCCCTTGCTGATATAATGCTGGGAACTGCAAAAAGTCATGCCATGTCAGTATCAATATGAGGAAATAGTAGAACAATCAGATAAGACTGTCCAGGTCATATGGTAGAAAGGAGCCGCTGCATGAACCCTCTACTCACCAAGATCAGACGAAAAGAACCTAGCACACAAGTCTACATGGCAACATGTATCATCCCCAAGTCCAGACATGAGCGATTTGGTCTACAAATGGGCACCGTACAAACAAATGGTACTAAGAATCAAACTTACGTGCATTTGCATTTATTTTCTTCAGTCAGAACATAATTTAACTACAACTTTATTACTTGAATCGAAGAAAACATGTTTTAAGCAATAGACATAATTGCACTGACATATATGTGATTTCAATATCAGATTTGTACATTAAGCTACTCGCCTTAATTATTTTCTAGAATGCAAGACCATATTTGTCCTACAATTTCTTCAACGTGTGGAACTGTGGATTTCCTCAAGAAACATAGGCAAACAATTTTTTATATATAAGCTCATTTATTGGCTTCTGTTGCTCAAGCAATACTGGTATGGAGATAACCACAAATCCTCTGGCATTACAGCACAATGCAACAAATATCAAATTATAGAACCAATCCTTATCTTAATTCCACACAACTCCAGACGTTGTATCGTTAAAAATAACTAATAAGCAGGTTCTTTTATCTATACCTGTAGGCAGATTTCGGATGAAACATCTTGCTCAAATACTCCAAGTGATATCACAGGAAGTGAGGTAAGAACAACATTGAAAAGCAGCATAAACCAATCATCATATACAGATTGCCCAGAAAATCCAGCAAATGCCTCAAAGTAAAATATTGTAAGCCCGAATGCAATATTCTTGTAAAAGAAGTAGCAGATCTGCGATGCAATAAAAGAAGAATTGTTAAACACAAGATACAGAATAGCCTGACTCAATAGAATGTTACAATTCAAATAACTGCTTCAATCAGCACCATTTGGGCGATTCTCTTGTAGCACCAATGGCCATGGACCACAAGAAGTCGCTCAAGGAAACGAAATTGGGAAATTGAAAAATCACTAGCCATCACCGCCTGGCAAAGGAAAGGGAAAAAAAATCACAGTTAGCTAGAACATAAACACCCATTCACTTCTTTGGTACAATCTAAACGTAGCACTATGATAGATTTGGGAGTGGTTAATGATAAATCTGAACAACTGACCTGCATGCCCTCCACCCCACTTATACCGACTCCAATATCAGCTTCTTGAATCATACCCACATCATTTGCACCATCCCCTATCGCTAAAGTGGTTTGTCCAATACCTTCTTTGACGAGTCGGGTCACCTACAAGGTGAGGGGAAGCAAACTCAGCATTGTTTTATGTAGCAAGTAAGATAGTATAGTGATAGTCAAAGCTACCAGTGCTTTCTGCTTTGGAGACACGCGGCAACATATGACAGAAGCACATTCAATTGCCAGATTCAAGAACATATGCTTCATGTCATCCTCCAAAACAAACGCTAAAGCTTTTCCATCAATAACTAGAGCAAATGCGGCATCGGGGTCCTTTTCCAGCTTGACCATTTGTGACCCATTGGCAATTTGCAACATGAGACTCTCCTTTGCAGCCTGCTCAGTTGTCAAAGATGAAAGCAAAGCCTACCATAAAGTAATTACTGTGTAGATTAAAGCTGTGTGGAGTAGTGAAGAAGAAAAAAAAGTATGCTCAAAGGTACCTTTTTAGCATCATGCGCTACTTGGTCACCAGTGGGTATGGACAGACATATCTGTTTCATGCCTTGCCTCAGTAAACTGCATGCATATCTGCACGAATAGAAATATTATAAATATCATTCACACTGCTACTTTTAGATATTAAAAGATTCCAATTTGGCAACCACATACCCGATGTTAATTGCAGTTTCCATCTTGTCACCTGTCAGAACCCAGATCTTGAGTCCTGCTTGTGCCAAACGATCTATGCACTGAGGAACCTGATAGAGCACAAGACATAACTTAAGATATAGCCCAGGCTCCAAACAATTACTTGCATGATAGTGGTACCTATCAACATATCTTAATAATAGGAAAATCAAACAATATTTTTTACCCCTTTTTGTAATTTGTCCTCTACTGCAGTTGCACCAACAAGGATCAGCTCTCTTTCAATCATTTCTGAGACTCGCTCAAGTTGCAACTCCCTATCAGGTCCAATAGCGGTCTTTGTCCCATCCAGCCTAGGATCCGGTACCAATCAAAGAAAAGGTTCTTTGGCCCTTGCTGATATAATGCTGGGAACTGCAAAAAGTCATGCCATGTCAGTATCAATATGAGGAAATAGTAGAACAATCAGATAAGACTGTCCAGGTCATATGGTAGAAAGGAGCCGCTGCATGAACCCTCTACTCACCAAGATCAGACGAAAAGAACCTAGCACACAAGTCTACATGGCAACATGTATCATCCCCAAGTCCAGACATGAGCGATTTGGTCTACAAATGGGCACCGTACAAACAAATGGTACTAAGAATCAAACTTACGTGCATTTGCATTTATTTTCTTCAGTCAGAACATAATTTAACTACAACTTTATTACTTGAATCGAAGAAAACATGTTTTAAGCAATAGACATAATTGCACTGACATATATGTGATTTCAATATCAGATTTGTACATTAAGCTACTCGCCTTAATTATTTTCTAGAATGCAAGACCATATTTGTCCTACAATTTCTTCAACGTGTGGAACTGTGGATTTCCTCAAGAAACATAGGCAAACAATTTTTTATATATAAGCTCATTTATTGGCTTCTGTTGCTCAAGCAATACTGGTATGGAGATAACCACAAATCCTCTGGCATTACAGCACAATGCAACAAATATCAAATTATAGAACCAATCCTTATCTTAATTCCACACAACTCCAGACGTTGTATCGTTAAAAATAACTAATAAGCAGGTTCTTTTATCTATACCTGTAGGCAGATTTCGGATGAAACATCTTGCTCAAATACTCCAAGTGATATCACAGGAAGTGAGGTAAGAACAACATTGAAAAGCAGCATAAACCAATCATCATATACAGATTGCCCAGAAAATCCAGCAAATGCCTCAAAGTAAAATATTGTAAGCCCGAATGCAATATTCTTGTAAAAGAAGTAGCAGATCTGCGATGCAATAAAAGAAGAATTGTTAAACACAAGATACAGAATAGCCTG
The DNA here is from genome assembly GCA_000970635.1 of Eragrostis tef. NCBI lineage: Eukaryota > Viridiplantae > Streptophyta > Magnoliopsida > Poales > Poaceae > Eragrostis > Eragrostis tef. Next base: position 117,104 of record LAPY01000847.1, read on the forward strand.
ACTCAATAGAATGTTACAATTCAAATAACTGCTTCAATCAGCACCATTTGGGCGATTCTCTTGTAGCACCAATGGCCATGGACCACAAGAAGTCGCTCAAGGAAACGAAATTGGGAAATTGAAAAATCACTAGCCATCACCGCCTGGCAAAGGAAAGGGAAAAAAAATCACAGTTAGCTAGAACATAAACACCCATTCACTTCTTTGGTACAATCTAAACGTAGCACTATGATAGATTTGGGAGTGGTTAATGATAAATCTGAACAACTGACCTGCATGCCCTCCACCCCACTTATACCGACTCCAATATCAGCTTCTTGAATCATACCCACATCATTTGCACCATCCCCTATCGCTAAAGTGGTTTGTCCAATACCTTCTTTGACGAGTCGGGTCACCTACAAGGTGAGGGGAAGCAAACTCAGCATTGTTTTATGTAGCAAGTAAGATAGTATAGTGATAGTCAAAGCTACCAGTGCTTTCTGCTTTGGAGACACGCGGCAACATATGACAGAAGCACATTCAATTGCCAGATTCAAGAACATATGCTTCATGTCATCCTCCAAAACAAACGCCAAAGCTTTTCCATCAATAACTAGAGCAAATGCAGCATCGGGGTCCTTTTCCAGCTTGACCATTTGTGACCCATTGGCGATTTGCAACATGAGACTCTCCTTTGCAGCCTGCTCAGTTGTCAAAGATGAAAGCAAAGCCTACCATAAAGTAATTACTGTGTAGATTAAAGCTGTGTGGAGTAGTGAAGAAGAAAAAAAAGTATGCTCAAAGGTACCTTTTTAGCATCATGCGCTACTTGGTCACCAGTGGGTATGGACAAACATATCTGTTTCATGCCTTGCCTCAGTAAACTGCATGCATATCTGCAACGAATAGAAATATTATAAATATCATTCACACTGCTACTTTTAGATATTAAAAGATTCCAATTTGGCAACCACATACCCGATGTTAATTGCAGTTTCCATCTTGTCACCTGTCAGAACCCAGATCTTGAGTCCTGCTTGTGCCAAACGATCTATGCACTGAGGAACCTGATAGAGCACAAGACATAACTTAAGATATAGCCCAGGCTCCAAACAATTACTTGCATGATAGTGGTACCTATCAACATATCTTAATAATAGGAAAATCAAACAATATTTTTTACCCCTTTTTGTAATTTGTCCTCTACTGCAGTTGCACCAACAAGGATCAGCTCTCTTTCGATCAATTCTGAGACTCGCTCAAGTTGCAACTCCCTATCAGGTCCAATAGCGGTCTTTGCCTTAAGAAACTCAGCATTCCAAGAAGAATATTCTTCTTCGTCAAGCACCCTGTAGGATAGGGCCAATGTTCGCAAGCCTGCCTCACCGTATTCATTCAGCTGCCTGTTTGTATCAGGTTCATACATCCTTCCATTTTTAGCCAGTCTCTCAAATATGATGCTGCATGTTTGGGAACAAAGACAAGTTAAAGATAGTTAGGTTGAAGCCCCAAAATAATAATGAAGGCAAAGATAGAACTAACAACTCAAAGCATGTTGGCAGTATCTAGTAAGTAATCAAAAGTGTACAAGTTGCTTGTTAAAAACATATTTAGGTCATATAATGCCATATGTCAAAATTTGTGATTCAGGCAGCTTGATAGTACAAGTTTAGAGAAAAAAATGAAATATAAGCATCAGCAAAGAAATATTTGGCATAATGCGTACCTATCCGCTCCTTTGCAAAACAGAAGGATTTGACCATCTTCATCCTTCAGAATTACAGTCATTCGTTTTCGTTTGCTGTTGAATTCCAACAGATTGAGAATCTTGAACTCCCTAAAATCACACTCAAGAATTAAATAAATAAATAAATAAATGAAATGAACAGGAACGACAGCGGGTAAATGCAGATGGTCAATAATAATATGCAACCTCTCAGTTATTCCCGTTGAAGAAGTGTGACTCTCCCTGACAAAGACGCTTGATTGTGTTCTCTTAAAAAACTCAAATCCAAATTCTCTGGCTGCAACAAGAAAAGCTCCCTCATCAGGTGACTCTGCTTCATAGGTAATAGCACCAGTTTCCTCATTTATCTCGGGGATCGCTGTGTGACAAAGAGCAAGTATCCTGAAAAACATGAGAATAGTGGAAGAATTTGGTTCCTTGGTCCAGTTCCCTTGCATCAGACGGTCGTCCTCAAAACTGAAGCCTTTTATAGAGGCCTTTCGGTTGTTTCCAACGCTAAAGTTAACTCCTTCTACCATCTGGATTTCATCATCATTGTTCTCCTCCCATACATCTTGTACAGGGATATCATGGTCATCAGCACCTGATGCCATCTGCTTCGCAGCAGCAAGTTCAACTTCACTTGAACCCACACCATATGAAACTCCACCAATTGAACACTTCAAAAAGTCCATCTGATTGCATGTCAAAGTGCCTGTTTTATCCGACAAAATTGTGTGAACCTGACCAAGCTCCTCATTCAGGTTTGACGTACGGGCCTGAGCAGTATTGCCCGTCTCCTCATCAAACATATGAATGTCCTGGTTAATGAAGTGCGCTTGCAGTACCTTCACAAGCTCAATCGAGACATACAGCGAAATTGGAATCAAATAACCATAAAGAATGAGTGCTGTGATGAGATGGAATATTCCAGAAAGAGCAGGGCGTCTTGGATCATCTAATTTATTGGAGTTCTGTGGCTGCAAGTACCACCAATGGGGCAAGTCTAACTTGATCCTCACAGCAAAACCAATCGAACTGATGACCGAAATCAACACGAGCACAGTGAACAGAATGTATATGATCAGATCCATCTTCCTCTCGATCCTGCTCCTCTTGGAAGGTGACTCGGTTGAGTTCTGCATTACCTTGCTGTCATGCCCAGTAAAAATGACCACTCCATAGATAAAGGCTGTATTCCTCAGCTTCGAGTCCCTGAGAAGTATCTGAAATGGATCAACGGCATACACCTGTCTCTCATACTCAAAGTTGCCGACAAATGTGTACAAGCTTGGGTTTGGGTCCTCACAGCGTATCACTCCCCTGAAATCCTTAAACGACTCGTCATCCTCCAAAGGCAGTGTGACCTCGAGTGACCTCTTCACCTTAAGATTAGTTTCACCATCGAGGTTCATCGTCTCAACGTAGCAAATGCCATCCTCATAGCTCGACGACAGCAACAGTAAATCAGCAGGGAAGAACTGGTCCTTCTCAACCTTGACCACATCACCAACGCAAAGGTCCTGCCAGTGCCGGTACTCAAACTGGCCATCCCCCCTGTGCACAGAGACCCAACGCTAAAGTTAACTCCTTCTACCATCTGGATTTCATCATCATTGTTCTCCTCCCATACATCTTGTACAGGGATATCATGGTCATCAGCACCTGATGCCATCTGCTTCGCAGCAGCAAGTTCAACTTCACTTGAACCCACACCATATGAAACTCCACCAATTGAACACTTCAAAAAGTCCATCTGATTGCATGTCAAAGTGCCTGTTTTATCCGACAAAATTGTGTGAACCTGACCAAGCTCCTCATTCAGGTTTGACGTACGGGCCTGAGCAGTATTGCCCGTCTCCTCATCAAACATATGAATGTCCTGGTTAATGAAGTGCGCTTGCAGTACCTTCACAAGCTCAATCGAGACATACAGCGAAATTGGAATCAAATAACCATAAAGAATGAGTGCTGTGATGAGATGGAATATTCCAGAAAGAGCAGGGCGTCTTGGATCATCTAATTTATTGGAGTTCTGTGGCTGCAAGTACCACCAATGGGGCAAGTCCAACTTGATCCTCACAGCAAAACCAATCGAACTGATGACCGAAATCAACACGAGCACAGTGAACAGAATGTATATGATCAGATCCATCTTCCTCTCAATCCTGCTCCTCTTGGAAGGTGACTCGGTTGAGTTCTGCATTACCTTGCTGTCATGCCCAGTAAAAATGACCACTCCATAGATAAAGGCTGTATTCCTCAGCTTCGAGTCCCTGAGAAGTATCTGAAATGGATCAACGGCATACACCTGTCTCTCATACTCAAAGTTGCCGACAAATGTGTACAAGCTTGGGTTTGGGTCCTCACAGCGTATCACTCCCCTGAAATCCTTAAACGACTCGTCATCCTCCAAAGGCAGTGTGACCTCGAGTGACCTCTTCACCTTAAGATTAGTCTCACCATCGAGGTTCATCGTCTCAACGTAGCAAATGCCATCCTCATAGCTCGACGACAGCAACAGTAAATCAGCAGGGAAGAACTGGTCCTTCTCAACCTTGACCACATCACCAACGCAAAGGTCCTGCCAGTGCCGGTACTCAAACTGGCCATCCCCCCTGTGCACAGAGACCTTGCGGTTGTTCACCTTCATGTCCTGGATGAAACGCCGCCAGTCCTCCACCCCCTCCTTGATCATGCTAAGGCCGACGACGAAGGCCAGCGGGGCGATCATGCTGACGGGGGAGAAGGGGCACACCGGCGTGAGCGAGAGGACGGCGGTGAGGAGGAAGTAGAGGTTGGCGACGCGGCGGAACTGCTCGAAGATGGCCTTGGGGAAGAAGGTGAGGACGTTGTACTTGGTGGTGGAGATGTGGTTGAGCACGTACTTGAGCGGCTTCCGGCGGTGCAGCGCGGGATTGTTGCAGTGCACGACGCGCGTGAATTTCGGCTATGCAGGGCTCGACATTGGCGCTCCTCGATCGAATCTCAGCGAGATTGGAGAGGCCTCCCGCGCCGCCCGAGCGAACTTGACCTGCAGATTGAGCTCGTGATCTCGCGAACCGAAAGGGGAAAATATACCACGAAATCAACCAAAATAAACGGGAAAATCTCGCAAGAAGAACATCTAAAAATTTGGTCCCTCGAATTTACCAATGGAAAAGACAGCGGAAACAACGAAACAAAATGGTCGCCCACAAAAATATACGCAAAAAACGGCCCAAAAAAAACCCTCAACGGGAACAAAAGCACAGAAACGAAGATTTGGAGGGAAGACGAACACGGGACCAGGAACCGAGGTTGCATCCAGCTCAGGAGAGGGGACGAGAGAGAGGGGGAGCCGCAGGACCCACCAACCTGAGGAGAGAGGGAGGAGGGAGGTAAAGCCGAGGCAGCGAGTCCGGCGAGAAGGCGGCGGCGGTCCGATCCCGGCCTCGGGATTCGCGCGCGGCGGCCGGCGACGCGTGGGGGCCTGGTGGGGGGCGGAGCGAGAAGGGAGGGGGAGGGAGGAGGTGGGGAGCGACTAGCGAGGGAGGTGGGAGGTGGTGGTGTGAGCGAGAGAGAGAGATTAATCGAAATTAATTTCCAATTAGCCGTTTATTTATTTATTAAACCGTATTTTTTTATTTGTTTTACGTCCACCGCGGCGCTTTTACGAGAGGCCCTCCACGCAGGGCGAGGGCGACAGCAGGCCGGCACGCGCGTAGTCGATTCAAGTTTTTTCAAGCAGATGCTTTTTTATTCCTGTATTTCATCCAGCTGCTGATATAATACGCGGCAAAATTTACGTACTAGTAGTAGTTTATCAATTTGCGCGGTATTTTATCTGCAGAATACGTGGATTTGCGCGTTGCTTGTGCCCAAGTCGTGGGTTTGGTTGTTGCGAGGGAGGACGGCAACGCGTCAGCGGTCGTCGCCCGGGAAGACGGAGAAGCGAGGCGTGAACAGATGGAGGAAGCGGCAGGTACGAGTACGACCGACCCGTAAAGACCCATGGACACCGGGACACGCACAAAACCGGAAATTGGAAAGATGTATGCATCAACAGCTGGATCGCCGTGTGGGAACGCATGCGTAAGTATTTCCTCTCTCGTATACTGGGCCAAATATCTGATGGAACTAGACATAAATGATTCCTTGGATATTTGAAAGCGATGGGCATTCGTGAGCGAATAAGGTGGGTAGGAAGTGTCAAATTTGCGAACAGAGGTTCTGGTGTACTCTCTCTGTTCGTTTTTTCATGTCGTTTCAGATAACAGTTTTGTGCTGGCCGCAAACTAAAATTTTTGGTCGGAACGATATCAAAAAACAAACAGACGGAGTAGTAGGCAGGGTTCGCAATCTCGCGGTTTACTGCACAAAAACCGCGGTTTTTGCGTAAACCGCGATGTAACGGTTCCTACGGTTGCACGGTTTTCGAATTTAAAATTCGAAAAATAGTAGAGGTAGTAATCAATGAATAAGGACCATTTGCGAAACAAGAACATGAAAAATTGCAAGTTTGGCCGGTCAAAAAAATGTCAAAAAAAGAGAAAAAGAATTAAAAAAACTGACATTATCCTCTTCTCCCATGAGTCACGGACTCACGGGATCAGTTTCGTCTATCTCCCGAGGCTCCGACCTAGCCACCCGCCGCCGATCTGCCGCCACACTCCGACCTAGCGACCCGCCCCTGCGCGCATCCCCGTCGAGAATCGCTGCCGGAGCCATGGTTTCTTTCCCCGCGCATCATCGCCTGCAGGCAAACCGTGAGATTGCGAACCAGGTTTGGTCAAGGAAGGGGCCGGCCGCGGACTCAGTTGTCCTTTTTGAACCTTTTTTTTCTTTTTTCCCCTTAGTTTTCTCATTGTTTCCCGTCCAAAACCGTGGTTTATCGCGGTTTTCGCACGGTTTACCGTGAAAACCACGTGGTTTTCGTTTTCAAATCGTCCAAATTCAAATTTCTGGTTTATGCGGTTTTTGTCACGGTTTTCACGGTTTTCGTGAAAACCGTGAAACCGCGACCGAGCGGTTCTGACGGCTCAGACGAGAATTGAAACCCTGGTAGTAGGTATATTTACTCTTTACTACTATTCATCAGTGAATCTGCATATCTCGTTAAAATTACTGAACTTGAACCGTTTAGAAAGGGATTCATTAGACTGGGAGTAGTTTCTCCAACTAAAGGAAGAGAGTTGTGTTAGCACAAAATCTAGCTAGAAAAGGATTCGGACATCGTTTGTTCTATCCATATTGCACGAGCTATTTTACGTTATATATATTCGGTCGCTCTCATTTACAGTGTCTAAAATTTCAGGTGATCAACACGAGCAAATGTCTGATAAAATAAAGGAGCGTTTGATGGTACTAACCTCTGAACTAAGCAAACTCACATTGCATAGTTAAGACGATGAGTAAATTATTCAAGTTTGATATGCTACAAATATTCACATATTTGTTGTATATTATATCGTACACTGCGGTTGTACACCAATCCATGTTATTCAACATTTTAACAACGAAATTAACCAATTCATAGGTTAAAAAATTATTCCACTATCTGAGTTCCTACCATGAAAAAAGTAGCATTCACTAACACCACCTTTCCCAGTCTCTGGCCGTGCACAGAACCTGCTAACTTTGTAACAACCTTTAGACTGCAGGAAGTTTCATTCGAACCAATAAAAAGTGAAAGGCATGCACCTTCCCAAGCACACGGTTTCTGTAAGGAATATCATTGCACATTACTTTCACTTTGTTCCTTTATCATCTTCAAGGAGGTACATATACTGATGCTGTGATGATAAGGTCCTTTTGAAATAAAGTGATAAAGTAAGGATCACATTGCAAAAAAGCATATTTGTTTCCTCCAAGAATTCCACATAGGATTGCTTGCTGTGGAAGAATGTTAGGTTAAATGGTTTAATGATAAGTACAGGTGCAGGTCCATTAGTCAGGCGGGAATTAGGTATTGTTTGGCACATTAGCATGCCCAAGTACGGCCTCCGTGGCTGAATAGTTCAAACAATCCAACTAATGCAATCTGGAATCCTTAAAAAATGATGCAATCCGGTGGTGGGCTCTAAGATCTTAATTCGTTTTTCTTGTTGTTTGGTGGTTGTGGGTTCCACATGCCAATTTAATTGGCAATGTTGAAAACAATGTACTAGGAGATAAACAAGCATGAGCGATGAAATGGGAGTACCCAATAGTTTGATGTTGCAACATTTCAGAATTTTTTAAAGTTTACATTAGCACCAAAATGCTGTTCAAAAATCATGACTTAATAATCGACTATGTCCCTAAGAAAACCTAAGAAAACGTTTCTGGTGAGGGTCAAATTTGGAAAACGTAGCGTGGTACACAATCAAGACGCACCTTCTTTTCTCTAGAATTCTTGAATTATCTTATCTTCCATTTCATTCTCGTTGTTGACTTCCAACCGACAGAACGAGTTGGCTGGCACACTGCTAGTTCTTCGACATAGATTTACAAATGCGATGAATTGTCATTTTTAATATCACTAGTTTACATCATGTACACATTAGCCAATCTCAATGAAATCCTATACATAAGCTTCTTTCATATAAAAGATGATAATTGCTACTCTCTGCGGCCAGACACCATAATTTCTAATATGGATAACATACTTGTTTGAGCTCTACAACAGTACTACTTATTAGATCATCGATCATGAAACAAGGACAATAATTGTTAAGAGTCCCTGGCAGGTTGGAGGGGACCTGCCCTAAAGGTCGGTCAGCTTGCAAAAGCGGGAGCAGTTTTTTTGTCGTTGCTGTATCTATCCTACTAGTAACACACCAGGATTACTCCTACATAAACACAGTACAACCCTGTTAAATATAAACACTAACAGGGTAGGGTAATTTCGTTTTTCTGTTTATAGAGTATAGACAGCAGGTGAGCATAACATTCGCTTGAGCTTTAGCCAAGTACGGCCTCCGTGGCTGAATAGTTCAAACAATCCAACTAATGCAATCTGGAATCCTTAAAAAATGATGCAATCCGGTGGTGGGCTCTAAGATCTTAATTCGTTTTTCTTGTTGTTTGGTGGTTGTGGGTTCCACATGCCAATTTAATTGGCAATGTTGAAAACAATGTACTAGGAGATAAACAAGCATGAGCGATGAAATGGGAGTACCCAATAGTTTGATGTTGCAACATTTCAGAATTTTTTAAAGTTTACATTAGCACCAAAATGCTGTTCAAAAATCATGACTTAATAATCGACTATGTCCCTAAGAAAACCTAAGAAAACGTTTCTGGTGAGGGTCAAATTTGGAAAACGTAGCGTGGTACACAATCAAGACGCACCTTCTTTTCTCTAGAATTCTTGAATTATCTTATCTTCCATTTCATTCTCGTTGTTGACTTCCAACCGACAGAACGAGTTGGCTGGCACACTGCTAGTTCTTCGACATAGATTTACAAATGCGATGAATTGTCATTTTTAATATCACTAGTTTACATCATGTACACATTAGCCAATCTCAATGAAATCCTATACATAAGCTTCTTTCATATAAAAGATGATAATTGCTACTCTCTGCGGCCAGACACCATAATTTCTAATATGGATAACATACTTGTTTGAGCTCTACAACAGTACTACTTATTAGATCATCGATCATGAAACAAGGACAATAATTGTTAAGAGTCCCTGGCAGGTTGGAGGGGACCTGCCCTAAAGGTCGGTCAGCTTGCAAAAGCGGGAGCAGTTTTTTTGTCGTTGCTGTATCTATCCTACTAGTAACACACCAGGATTACTCCTACATAAACACAGTACAACCCTGTTAAATATAAACACTAACAGGGTAGGGTAATTTCGTTTTTCTGTTTATAGAGTATAGACAGCAGGTGAGCATAACATTCGCTTGAGCTTTAGTTGCATCTGTGGTCATTCAAATAGATCTGCTGTAGTAGTTTTTTTTTCCCCTGCGAGGATTGGTACTATTTTAGCTTCTTCTTCTTTTTTTTATAACGAGTAGTACTATTTTAGCTGTTGAGGTGATCTCCCCTTTTCCTCTGAACTTACGACTGGTAGGCACGTCGAGTTTTGTATTGCCGCCCGAATGGTAGGCATGGTGGTTCAATGGTATAGAGAAGTGTACCATTGGAAAAGGACACTTACTAAATTTCCTCAAATAGTACTACAAAATTTAATTTGTTGTACCTTATTCGTCCAACCTATTACTATTACAAATTCGACAAATAATATGAGTGCAGTTATTACCCCCTTGGAATCTTTCAGATGCAGCTTCCTATACGTAGCATTTTGGGGTTTAGATAACGGCATGGTTAGTGAGCATACGTTTGCAACTGCCAGTAAGGGAAGGCAGCTTAATGAAGAAGTATGCGCGTGTGAGCAGCGAGTGTATCTTCTATTTTCCTTTTCGCTTTTCTGGAGCCAGCCGGATCGTAAATTCGTGATGAGCTCTCTTTTTCACCGATCCCGTGTAGGTAAAAGCACACACACTCGTTCAGTCGCTCTGCTACGTCGCCATCACCTTTAATTTTTCCCATGGGCGCGCAGGTGGGAGGGCAGGGTTTTGCGGGCGCGCTGCTGTTTGTGGCCGGAGCAGGAGATGGTTACACTCACTAAAACCCTCCACTAATCGTTATTCGTTGGAAAAGTTTCAACCGATCGCAGTTGTAGAAAAATGTTCCTGTCCCAGTGCGAAATGATGATTGCTTCCACTGGTAATGATGATTTGGACTGGTTCAAGGAAGAACACGTTGGTGATGATTGTGAATCAAATGCCGGGGCCTAAGAGTATCCGCCACTAATGTTTTATTTTTTTTGAACGGACTAGTGTATTTTTTTTACTAGAAGAAAGTTCAGTATTTGGGGCGGCCTTTTTTCTTTTTTTCTTTCATTGCACTAGGCATAACCCTTTCACGTTCGTTTTGATCGTAATACGGAATGCTATAGATGTGTTAGATAATACGCTACACCTTCTTTCGCCAATAATTTCTGTGTTCGCATTATCTTAAAACAAGATGCTAAACATTTTGCTTAAGAATGAAAACAAAAGTACACGTGGACTCGATCGGTGCACGAACGCTCGCACAGGCACGGTACATGCATGCGTGCACGTGTTGTCGTTCCTTCTTTTTCTGAGGATGTGACATTCATGGGGCCATCGTGTCATCCAAAGCATCGGCAAAGAGCAAGTCGTCTTTGCAAGCCAAAAAAACTAGCGGAGCGTGGCTGCGTGAGCGGCACGGATCAGAACAGAAGTGGTGGCGGTCATGTCATTTCCGGTAGACCATCATAGTAGTTTCTTTCGAGGAAGAGGAATTCGGTTTTCATCTCGCTACTCGTAAATTCGTAATCTCTTCTCGGCTTCATTCGTCGGTTTAATCGTCCAAGCAGAAAGTGGGCTGATAAAATTAAGCCCTGCAACTGTAGAAGGCCCAGCCCACCCGGTAGAACCCAAAACCTCTACCAAGGCCTCACTGCTCCGTGTTGCTCATACAAGCCCAACCAACCGGTGCTTCTGTCTCCGCGCCATGGAGCTGGAGCTCGTAGCCGCCGCCGGAGGAGGAAGGACGTCGGTCTCGCTTTCCGGCGAAGCCCCCGCTGCTGACCTCGGCCGCGGCGATCTGGTCCACGGCGGATGTACCGGGGACCGTACCGTCTCGCACCGCCACGTGTCGCTGCGCCTGCTCGATGGCGGCGGCGAGCCGCCGCTCGTCGAATGGCGGAGGCGCAAGCATTAGAAGTGTGTTCCGCGGCGGTGAGACGGGCGAGCTCCGGCCCGGGGACGCCCTGTCGCTGTCGCTGAAGGCGCCGTTGTTCTGGGCCGTGCGTAGGAAAGATGGGGACGGGGAGGGGGAGGGAGAGGTGGATGCGTCGGTGCTAGATGCGGTCGCGAGGAGGGAGAGGCGGAGTCGGGAGAGAAAGGAGAGGGAGAGACTAGCTGCGGAGGAGACTACGGAGGTCAAAGAGGAGCAAGAAGGGGAGGCAGGCTCTGAAGCTGAGGGTTTGGAGATTGATTTAGCAAACATCGATCCGGTTAAAGGTGAGCTTGTGTTTCTCAGAATTCAATACACAATTTGAATTAGCTCGGTATGTAGTATTGTGGTAAATCGGAGACCACACTCAATGTGGCTTAGATTAGAATGGCTGGCCTGCATTACTGCCTTAGATCTTGCATTGGCTAGAGGCTACCGTCGATTTCTGAACTGCTTCTGTGTTATGCAGAAGTAAAGGTGAGCCGTGAAAGTTGTTTTCCTCTAAAATGATGCAACTGTATCTATTGAAATAGGTGTATAAATAGATGTTCTCGATTCCTTTAGATTTAGTAGTCTCTTATGATCTCTGTGTACATTAGCGAAAAAACAGAACACCTCTTATGGTTCAGTGTACAAATGGAGTAATGGGCGCCTATCTGAGAATTACTCCTATTTTGGTGAATTTTATTCCCCTGATGCTAAAATAATGCATGTTCAAGTATATCAGACTAGTTTTAGGCTGTGTTTACTGTCAGATACACTTCCACATCATTCAGTGACAAACTATGATTTTGTTTGCAGAATTTGGGTTCTTGTCAATGGGCCATGAATTTGACAGCTATCCAATGGGAAGGATTCGTCCTCCGAAGGACTGGAATTGGTTTCTTGAGGAAATAAAGAGGAGCTCTGATGATGAAGACGATGAGGTTAGCAGCAGGAGAGATAGATCAAAAGGGAGGGGCGGGAACAAAAAGAAGAAAGATGGAGAAGGCGAAAATGAGGATTGGACTGATGAGAGTGAGGATGAAAAGGAGTCCCTGTCAAGAGGCCCTAGTGTGAAGAGAAAGAAGTATGTAACAAGATCTACAGACCCCAAAAAGCCTTGTAACGATAACTCGAAGGTTAAAAGTGGCAGTAGAAACGAGGATGAAGATGTCGAGGAAGAAGAGGATGAGGAAGATGAAACACTTGGAGGCTTTATTGTCAAGGAAGAGGATGAGGCTATGGATGAGCTAAGTGAGGAAGAGGAAGAGGAGGAATTTGATGATGAGGATGACGATGATTGATGATACTGTCGAAAAAAACCGGGCCTCCTCGTGATTAGGTGAAGCGCTAGCAAGTAGTGTAATTTGTTCTCCTTTTAACTAATGTGAATATTCTTTTAACTTGCATGTTGTTCGCTTAAGTGATGTAAGTATCTGGCTTTGTTTCTTGTGTTATGGTGAATTGTGCACAACACACCTCTGAATGAATGGATATTTTTTAAGGACTTGCAACCATTTGAGACGTGCAGCCTGTTCGCTTGGCTGCTTTGCAGCGGTTGTTTTGCAACAACTATAATGTTTCAGTTATTTCTTCTACACTAGCTACAGTCGCTACAGTGTTCACAGTTATTTTTCTGCAGCCGTAGCCGCAGCTGCAGGCTACCGAACAGGCTAGTGGCTTCCACGATCAACAGCGATGTCTGTCCAAATCAACTGTATGATATTTTTCCATCCTTTGAAGAGTGAACTTATCTGGTGACAGTGATCCTCACGGTTGTTCCAGTTCATGGAAGAGCGACATTTTTAGTCGCTGGCCACCAAAGCCAAGAGTTTTTCTGTTTTATTATGACTTCAGCAACTCAACAGATCCATCACTCATCAAGGAACCCCAACAATAAATCCCTGCGTGCAAAAACAATCTGATGACAAAGAGATGGACTATGAACAATGAGATCAGAATTCAAACATATATTATACAGTAGAAATTCTTACATTCATGCCGATCGAACATAACCTTTACACACTAGCGCATCAACCACCTCGAACAGGCTGCTGCATCCATCAACCTGTCCTTTGTCAATAGCTTGGACTGCCATACACCACCACCCACCACCATCGGATCGGATCCTACAAGAAAAGAAGCGGTAGAATCCAAATTAGGCCGTTTGCAAGCGCACTAGTAATAACAATCATGTAGGAATGCTATGGATACTAACACACACATCACATGGCCATTGATTACTGAATGAAGGCACACCGCACTAGCTACGGTAGCAGTATCAACAATCCACCATGGTAAATTGATCTTCCACCATTGCCGGTGACCTTGGCAGTCGGCAAGGCTTATAGATTAGCTGCTAAACAATGAGAGCCATTGCAGCTGAACATCTGAACTCCTCTCGGCGATCAAGAGGAGGTGGGCGATCCAAGGCAGTCGAATTCTATCTGCTGCACCAGCTCCTGCACCTCCTCCTCGCCCATTTCCTCCCACGGCTCCGTCGCCTCGGCGTCCGTGGCGGCGGCGAGGAGCTCCTCCACCTCGACGTCGATCTCCGCCTGCTCCTCCCCGAGCAGCTCGTACCATATCATGTCTGTGGTGGTGCCGCCCGCGCCATGGGCTGCGGCCGGGAGGGCAGGGCCGTCGATCTCTGCGCCCGCCGCCAGAGCCATCTCCTCGAAGGCGAGGACGTCCG
>LAPY01000848.1:3385-15447 GCA_000970635.1 Eragrostis tef
ATGGAGGCTGCCTCGTCCTCCTCATGCGGCGGCGGCGGCGGCGAGGAGAAGGGGCTAGGCCTGCTGGAGGTGCAAGCGGCCGCGGCGGCGCTGCGCCGGTCGGAGGTGTTCCACGTCGTGAAGGAGCTCCTCGGCTTCGTCCTCTACATGCACCACCAGATCCCCTCGTAATCCCCAATCCCCCCTTCTCTTTTCTGCCCTGCGTCGGGATTTCGTGCGATTTATGGTGGCTACGGTTGGTCTCGGCGCGAATTGGTTGCTCCGAGTCTACTCGAGCTGTTCGCTACAGTTGGGATTCGGATTTCGTTGCGTTAGCGGCGGCGTCAGCCTCCTGATTTGGTCGATTTAGGATGAGTTGAGCCGATCCTCGTGGCTGCGTCGAACTACAGATTAGGGTTCGGGTTGATTCACGGATGGATTCGTGCTATGGTGCCGTTCGCATTCGTGCAGAATTGCAACTTTTAGCGATGGTTGGAACAGCTGCAGTGAATTCGACCATTATCTGGACTTGAACTGTCTCTGAGATAGATTATCTGTTTTGTGGAATTGAACTGGGAAACTCATAGGGTGGTCATTCCAGATGCCTTTGTTTGAGATGCTCTATTAGTTGGTAATCCTTTGTTAGCTTGGTGCACTTTGCTGTCTCGTCCTAGCTGTTCAGCATTTCATTTTGAACCAGTTTGTGGGCCTGTCTTTGTCAGTAGGCTCGTCTGGTACAGATGAGATGTTGCTCTGATGTAATTTGTTTCTGGTACCCTTTCTCCAATGAAATTGAAACAGGAATTCATTTGGTTTGAAAAATGTATGTGAGTATATTTTCTTGCTATTGTCGGTCATCATGTGCATTGAATCTTGCGCTTAGGCCTTGGGCCTGAATTGTGTCTTTGTGTAATTGTCTGTATTAATTCTCAATTGATGTCGCATGAAGATAACTTGAAGTTTATTAAGGGTTTGTATCTTGTGTTGCATTCATTTCTGTGCACAATACAAAGGTAGATTTATTGCATCCTGGAAGAAATGCTTCGACACCTTGCTTCAAGCTCGTAGAATAAAGCACTCTGACTTCCTAGTTTTTGGTGGAGTCACATAGATAACCCTGAATCTTTTATACAGCTTCTTTTTTGTCTCTTTGGCTTCTCTCTTTTTCTGTACAGGTTCTACACCACACCAGGAGCCTCACCTACTGTGAATTGCTCAAAAAAGGATGAAGCTTTGTTTTGCATTGGTGCAAGAGATCCAGAATGCATGATACTGATGTTAAAAATTTGCAAAATTTTTATGATAGAGTGGCTTTGTTTTTTCTTAAATCCAAGCATAACTGTAACAAAACATAAGAGTGTGTACCCTATGTACTCAACTATTTTGCCGAGTAAACTAGGAAAGTAAGTCATGCTGTGCTGTGTAAAATAACATGAGGTCGAAATTTATCTGAAATTCCTCATGTCCAGGGTGTTGCAGAATCTGGAGAATGAATTTGAAAGTCTAAAGGAGGAAATGGTAACTCTTAATATGAATCAAATACTTTTTGATTGTCAACTATGCTCGAAACAGTACTTTTAGTGAATTGTGGCTATTTCTAGGCAGAAATGACACTGCCGGCAGCTTTGCTCAAACCATCTGATCAGTGGAAGTACAACACGCGAAAAAGGGAGGTGAGACGTGGAATAAAGAAGCAGGAGAAGTTGATGAATGGCATCTCTACTTTGCTTTCTGCACTCCAGCAAGCACTTGATGAAGTCCCTAGCATTGAAGGAGTTGTGCTGATCCTTGGAGGGAGCCTTGTAAGACCCTTATTTGTGTATGACATTACACTTTCTCATGGAAGGTTTGATTCTGGAAGTGCCAAAGAACATGGCCTAACCAAGTTAGCTCAGTCTGTTTCTCGGAAGGTTAGCTACTATGACACCAACATTAGAGATTCTCTTTTAAGTTGTGTTGCATGATATCGTTTTGTTTCTACTTTAACAATAATGTTGACATTGTTTGCTATCATCATGTCTTTGCAGCTTGTTACAATTATTTCCACATTGGCCCGCATGATTGTAGACTTTGTCCCTTGCGATTAATAACAGACATGTATATTTTGTAGGCTATCCGTGCTCTTGTATCAAGAGGTGCAGGGAGTTTATCTTACACAGGTCTTACGTTCTCCTGTTTTGGTGTACATTTGGCTGGGGTTGCCATCGACTTCGACTTTAAACTTACATCTTTCCCTCCTATTCTCTTCAAGGCCCTAGCAAGCTGTTTCTGCTGATAAGATGCCCCAGTACATTGAATCTACCACTGGATTTCCTGCCAAAACGAGATTTTCGTTACAGCAAAAAGGTATTGTTCTTTTATGAGAGTTTATTTATTGTACTTTTAGTGAATTGTGGCTATTTCTAGGCAGAAATGACACTGCCGGCAGCTTTGCTCAAACCATCTGATCAGTGGAAGTACAACACGCGAAAAAGGGAGGTGAGACGTGGAATAAAGAAGCAGGAGAAGTTGATGAATGGCATCTCTACTTTGCTTTCTGCACTCCAGCAAGCACTTGATGAAGTCCCTAGCATTGAAGGAGTTGTGCTGATCCTTGGAGGGAGCCTTGTAAGACCCTTATTTGTGTATGACATTACACTTTCTCATGGAAGGTTTGATTCTGGAAGTGCCAAAGAACATGGCCTAACCAAGTTAGCTCAGTCTGTTTCTCGGAAGGTTAGCTACTATGACACCAACATTAGAGATTCTCTTTTAAGTTGTGTTGCATGATATCGTTTTGTTTCTACTTTAACAATAATGTTGACATTGTTTGCTATCATCATGTCTTTGCAGCTTGTTACAATTATTTCCACATTGACCCGCATGATTGTAGACTTTGTCCCTTGTAATAACAGACATGTATATTTTGTAGGCTATCCGTGCTCTTGTATCAAGAGGTGCAGGGAGTTTATCTTACACAGGTCTTTCGTTCTCCTGTTTTGGTGTACATTTTGGCTGGGGTTGCCATCGACTTTAAACTTACATCTTTCCCTCCTATTCTCTTCAAGGCCCTAGCAAGCTGTTTCTGCTGCTAAGATGCCCCAGTACATTGAATCTACCACTGGATTTCCTGCCAAAACGAGATTTTCGTTACAGCAAAAAGGTATTGTTCTTTTATGAGAGTTTATTTATTTTGTGATTTTGTGTTTATTAGCATTCATTTGTAAAACATGCGATGCCCCAAGATTAGTGAATGAATCGAGACTTTTCACCTCAGGTTGTACCACTTCAGATGCATATAAAGTGCAATACAGAAGATCGTCAGGTGAAGACCCAGCGTAATATGTCAATAGTTGATGCCATATGTTGCACTTCAGAATCTTCTCTTTCAGATGTTATCTGGTAATCTCTTTCCCTAATCTTGTAGTACCATTAATTATTTTCTTCTATTCTTTAGTTTCGCGTTACACTATCTTCTTGCCTGCTTTTGCAAAACAAAAGAAAACAAAAGAAAACAAAAAAATCTTCTTGCCTGTATGTCAGGCCTTTCATGACCTATCCTGTATAGAGTATTTTTGGGGCTACATTGTCAAACTGCATGTTTGTGTGAAGGATATACACAATGTCTGTGATGAATTTGACTTGTATTGATGAATAATAGTAGTCCCAAGGGGTTACATATATATGGGCACATGACTCAATATTAGACTAGGAATAGGACTCTACAATTAGAGTCCTAATCTGTTACTATATCTCTAAAAATGTCTTCCTTTCAAAAAAGCTGTCACTTAATTGATGTTGTTTCTTCCAGGTTCCAGTGCAAGCATACGATAAGAGGTTTACCAGAAAGGGCATCTTTGGAAGGATGATCCGGTTTAAGATGCAAATTCGGCTGATCGTTGTTGTATTGAATTATATGTATATGTATGGTAGGGGATGATCTACTTGTGGTTATGCTTGACAAGAGACGCCGTTCAGTGTCCAGTTGAAGCACGTCTGAAGACAAAGCTTTAGGACAATGCTTTTACAGGTCCAGCTAGCTTTTACCTGGCGCCATTTGGGAAGAATTACTACAAGTTTGAAGATTGTGGCATATTGTATATGGTCGGATCCATTTGTTTGACAATTCTTGCACGAGAATTAGGAATGATGCTGAGACTGAGCCTAGAGCATTTGATAATCATATTTGCAGGTCAGGTATGTAAACCTCAAAATCTTACACCTTAACTCTGAAGTGACTGCTTTAACGAAGATTGTCCCACCACAAAATTATCGGAAGCCAAACCTATTCGAGCACTTTGCTGATTAAAATATTCCTGATGTAAGTAGACTTTAAAGCCTTGTGTGGGCAGTTGTCAATCGTGCATTGCTAACGATGGAAGGGCATAACCCCAGAGCCTGGATCCAAATGCTCTTATTGCCTAGTTCAAGCAAAAGCATGTCGTGACAGCACCCATGCTACCCCGAGCGTGCGTTCTCCCTCAGTCTGTGCCGCGTCCCGCGCGTCGGACCGCATGCCTAATTATCAGAAAGGGGAATATAATCAGGCTCACATTTTAAAAAACCATCTGATTTTATCTTGGATTGTGTCGTGGTTCGATTGTATACTGACCCGTTCAATTGATTAAGTTCTTTTACCAGTATTTATTGTTCAGAAAACCATTTACATATAGGACAATCAAACGATATGAATTTCTACACAATCAGGCTCCTTTAGGGACTTTTCATAGAACCTAAGATCATTAAAATCCAATCCTGAAGTGAAAAGGAATGCTACAAATATGATGTGTTAAATACTTACATAATTCACGCTTTTTTCCTAACTTTTCACTTTTGGGACTCTTATTTTGATGATTTTGGTATCTTTTGTAAACTTGTAAAGAGCCCTCCATGATTTGTATTTTCCTAAACTTCTAATAAAACAACAAAATAGCAATTTGTTACTTCTCACGTGAACCCTTTTTTCATGAAAACAAAATAAACTTATTATGTGATGAAAATATATTTATAACATGTTAAGAAAATTAATTATAGATAGTGTCTTTGTACCAATATTCTCAAAAATTGATCATATAACACCTTACTCTAAACAATTCCGTGTCGCCAGCACGAGCTTGCTCTGCTTTCCCGCACTTCGTCATCACTCCTCCCTTTCCTGCACTTGCATGTTGGGAGATCCAAAACTTATTGGGAACACCATGGCGACCATCCCCGAGGAGGCACTGCCATGCCCCGTGCTTGCACCAAAGCGCCATCTCGAGGCTGCCCAACCAAACTGGCTTTATTATACCATATAAACTCTAATGGCTACGGCCTTGTACAATGTAAGAAAAATGAGTAGGGGACTCCCCTGCTTTACGCCTAAAAAAAAACAGACTAGCTTTATTTAACCATCGCCGTTGATCTGGTACAGGTGGCTGAGGTTAGATCCTGGTTTTACCTATTTGCCATCCACTTAGAGCACGCCATGTCGTAACACGTAATCGCAGTAAGCATTTCCCTTTTGAATAGGTCCTTGTTAATATCGTAATCGTTTGGCAACCTTTGGCAGCTCGGAATATGCAGAGACCCAAGAGTGGAGGACTGGGAGTACTTAATTTGAGAGTACAAAATGATGCATTAATGAAATGTCAGACGAGCAGAGACGTCATCACTTAGCTGTGGTTGTTGTCGCTTGGTCGTGGTCGTTGTTGCTTGGTTGTGATCGCCGTCAGAATCCCCCCGGCATTCCTCACCTTCCCTCTCCCTTCTCTCCTCTCTTGGTCGCGATGCCCCGAGTACCACTCCACTCGCCAAATTGGCGTGCTAGGCTCGATTGTCGGCTGGATCTGCACGAAGGCCATTGGATTTAGGCGGTGGAGGCCTTGGTCGTGGCCCGACTCCGGTGTGCGGCGAACCGGGAAGGAGCGACTCCTACCTGGGCTTAGTTTTCACCCGATCGCTACCGTCGAGCCCACCTCTCTACATTTCTCCTTCCCCATCTCTTCCCTTCCCCCTCCTCCCTCCCAAACGCTTGCCATGTCTAGCAGCTGCACCCACGCGCCCCTCCTTCACACCTGATTGTCAGATCTACCCGTCCCACCTGTTCTCCCAGCAGTCGGCCGCCGCCACCCTCTTCCGAGGTAGGTCGTCGACTTCCCATTCATTGAAGTGCTTCGATCCTCATGATCCGTCCATGATGGGGGTCGCCGCCACCACCGACCTGTCCTGTGGGTGGGATGTTGCATGAGGAAGGGCCCAACCCGGCCGTCAGACTCCATGAATGGCCCTTTTGGATCTCGGTCGCTATTACCCGACCTCGGTCACCTGTCACCGCTGATCCCGAGGCCTGACTGCCTCAGGACGCCGCACTCCATCTAGGTTGCCCAGCCAACACCTCGCCTCCATGAGGACCTACGTCAGCAACCACTCATTGTTGTGCCAATGTCCCCCCCCCCTCCCCCTCCTCCTCCTCTTTATAGGGAACCATCTCCTCCCCTTTGGTCGTGCCGCGGGCTTCCGTTCGTGGTGGCGTTACGCATGGAGGCTTTAGAAGGCTTCATGTCCAAGCGCTTAAATTGGTTGCTCTCATCGAGGAAGTCTTGGGAACACTTTTAATAGGCTTTCTCGAGGGTCGTGAAGTTATGGTTGGTTATCTTGTTGGCACGCTAGCCTGGTGCTGCGGTGCTATCCGGGCTAGTTGTGTGTGAAGGTTGTTGTTCGTTGATTTTGTTGCTAACAATGGACTACCCTTTTTATTATCGTTCTAAGTAACGAGTGATGGGGTCACCAAGGGGTCTTCGTTGAAGATTCTTCCCACCCGAAGCCATGACTTACAAAGAACCTTGTCTGGGGTTCCACCTGTTTTGAATCTGATCGGTTTTCTTCTGGTTGGTGCTATGTCGTCACAATTGGACATCAAATAGATTGCTCTGCCATGGCATGAGGGATTACAATACTTGTGCGCTCTGTACACAAGAGCCGGAGGCGATATACCATATTCTCTTGCAATGTAATCACAGTCGCGAGACATGGACCCGGGTCTTGTGTTGTCTAGAGATCATCCACATTTCCCCCACACTGGATGTACCGCCATTGTTGAAATGGGTGAGGTCGCACAAGAGGGTGTCCAAGCTATTACATCCGGGCTTCGACACCCTAGTCGTTTCGGTCGCCTGGAGGTTTTGGATAGAGCGCAACTAGAAGGTCTTCAAAATTTAAACCCTCCAACTGGTCGCTCTGGCATAGGATCATCGAATTATGCATTTGTTGGGGAAATAAGTAGCTTCCCAACCCTTGTCGTCTTGGTCACATGCTCTGGAAGGAAAGAAACAAGAGAGTATTCAAATTCCAAGCATTTCAACGAGTGGCTTTAGCTCAGGAAACCATCGAAGAAGCCAACCTCATAGTGACGACAGGTTTCTCCAAGCTAAGGAAGCTTCTTTTGCCGAGACAGTCTTCGTAGCTTTAGGCTAGGTAGCTCTATTTGTCTTAGTTCTCTTCATGATAGCCTAGCTTCCATTGGTCTTTTGTTTGTTTGTTGCCAACATCTTGTATTTTTGTGTCGACACTTCGTTGGTTGGTATTTGCTAGTTCCCTAGGGATCTAGCCTTGACCACGTTGTAAACTTTCTTCTCCTCTTCTTAATGAAATACGTGCTCCGCACGTTATCAAAAAAAAAAGAGAAAGGGGTGTGTTTTGGTGGCGAAGCATATATATACTAACATTACTTGATCAATATAAGAGTAGCCATATCTCAACCTGATGGTGGGAGCATTTTTTTTTTCAAACACACAGGAGCTGTCTATCATTATATTAAGAAGATATATAAGGTAAGACACCGTCCAAACACACCACACCCTATATAATTTTCAGATAACATTCGCGCTCGTGCTATGGCCTGACACCTGGCAGGACAATACACTACCAAAGTTGCAATTTCCAGAGCTATTCTCTTATGCAAGAAAAGAAGTATCACACTGCAAGCCCTCAACAGGAGTCATTCGGGAATTGCCGGGTTCGAAGCCTTCTTTGTCTGTGGTGCTGGACGAAGAGTTGATGGGGCGAAGCCCTCAAGTCGAGTCTGATGGGGTTGATGCAATCGAAGCTAGCCTTCTGCCCGCGGTGTGTGATGAAGGGTTCGGAGAATGGACAGAGATCGAGTTTGAACAAATATCAGTCTGGCTCGTGGCTTGAAAAAACATCCCTGTTACAAAGATCCTCTGCCCTATTTATAAAGCAGGAAGAAACCGTAATTACATATAGGTCCTTAATCAACTCCGTTACGTCTCTCCATGTGTCTCTACCCTTCACGTGTGTCTCTACACTCTTCGCAACTCCAGGTTAGGCTTTGAACTCTTCAGGTATGTTTGGGCGTTATTTCCAAAAATTGTCTTCTGGAGTGCCCCCACCCCCCTTGTAATATCCCAAATATTAACACAAAATAAATAGTTAATTAAAAAAACTTTCAAGTTGATTAAAATTTGACTTTTTGAATGACCGGAGACCGTAGATGCGTAGATCTCGTCAAAACGATACCATTTGACTACTCACATGAAAAATTTGATCGACGGAGGAATTATATGTTGGCTTGAACAATTCTGGACCATCGGTTGTGCTTCTAATTACGAGTAGCTTGTATGTGCGTCCAAATAGTTTGCAAGAATAGCTTTTACTCTACAAATCTTGAGAGCTCCGATATAAGATATAAGGGTGTACCCTCAACGTCTTGCCGAGGTTAAAGCAAGTGTATGACGAGCTTGTGTGATGATATGCCCCGTGGGATGTGTTCTCCATTCTTCTTGTATTATTCATTCCATTTGAGTTGTCTTTTCATTCGGAAGTTTCATTATCATGTTCTTTTAAGGTTGAAGTTTTCATTTACTTATCGTCATTCATGTTCCCGTCCCTCTAGATGTGCAAGTGGTTCTTATATTCATATTCCTATGAGTAAGTGTTGGCACACTTGCTCAGCTTTACTGGTAAATGCAAAAAAAAGGTATTCAAGTGTTGTCTGTACTACTATTTTATTGGATATTCACTTCAAAAGATTGAGTTCGCTTTTCTTTATTTTTACCTTTCATCTTGCTGTATCCATTCTTCTAGTTCCAATTGTACTTGTTGAGTGTTTTTAGTCACTCTTGTGTTTCATTTGATTTTTAGGTACCCGCGACGTAAGCATTGGATGAGAGTAGCACATTCATTTGAGAACATATACATACAATTTTTTCATTTAATTAGTTTATTAGACTTTTAGGCATTTATTGAGTAGTTGAAGTGGTCATATAGTTGTGTTTCGTGATTTATTATGGGAGTTGGTTGGTAATTGCCTATTGATGGTTGTTGGGTTATTTATATTGATTGTGTGTCCGCTGATACAAGAAATTATAGAGGAATCTTTGCCGTTATAAGTTTTAATTGTTTTATAACAGCTTCTAAATTAGTTAAATATCTGAGGTGATGACCTACCAGGGCGGAGCCAGGGGGCGAGCAGGGGCATGGCCCCCCCTATGCTCCATGCACACAAGCTTGGTATCCTTAAAAACACCATGAAAATTAGAATAAACTTAGATTTGGCCCCCCTTATGACTCAAATTTTATCATTTGGCCCCCCTCATCCTCAATTCCTGGCTCCGCCACTGTGACCTAGCAATATCAGCTTAAGGTTACCAATAGTATTTGACACAAACCAAGTTCGACCGTGAGACATGGATGTCATACAGATCCAACAATCAGGCTACAATTAATACTACACAATATTTTCCTCGAAACAAGCCTACCCAAAATATATCACACGCACGGCCGAAGAGTAGGTGCTAATATATGTATGTTCTAACTCGATAGTGTAACGAAGGCTGGTATGCAAATTACAAATAACAAAAACACCACTTATGTTTAGCTTAGAGATTGCGTTAATTTCCTGGATAGAACTGCCTGGTTATCTAGCTGCTTAACGGAGCCGCCGTGCTTGGGCAATTGACAATGGACGGACGGCGGCCAGCGTTCCCACGCATGGTGAGTAGCTGATACAGCAGGTCCCTCCGAAGTTGTTGCATCGTTCTCTGCGGGAGAGAACGAAATGCATGTCAACAGCATATACTCCCAAACTTCACACTAAGATGCAGTTCCTATTAATTAAATATAATCAAATTCTGTGGGGAACAGTTACCTCGCCTGGTCTCTGGTGAAGATCCTCACCGTCAAATTTGTGTAAGGTGCAGCAAAAAAGTGAAATCAGCACATAAACAGAAACCCGCAACCTGTTACTGTTGTGCTGATTTCTTTTTTTTTATCTTATATTTTGTATCTTATATATGTTTCCATTGTAACTTAAAATTTGCATGATCGTAATGACAAGATCTTTTCATTTATATTTTTGTTTTAATTTTTGGATACATATTTTAAAGACACATCGCTACAATATGCGACAGAGTACTATGAATAGTACATGCTACAGTGTCTCACGACATATCGGTCACTGGATGACCGACAGGTACCTATCGGTCATCCACCTGTGTCTCCGATAGGCGGTGGCCGACAGCCTATCGATTATTAACCGATAGGGGACATAACCGATAGGTACCTATATCTGTAATTTTTTCAAATCTTACCTCAATTCCACAATTTTTCATTAAAATACTATTATTTTTTTTGAAAAATTCGTGTGAATTCTCGTGTTGCTAGCTGAAGCAGCATGGGTACTCCGTGTAGGAGTACTTCGAACAGTAGAAAATACAATCCCCGTGAAAGGGTACATTATGCATTCTTGTATTGTCTATGCTTCTTGCGAAAATACGAGGAATACTTCGAACGAACCTTTGAAAAATTGCCTGGTTGCCTAACCCATGCAGTTTGCATTGGTTATTGCCATGCATGAGAAAAGCTCATTTATTTTTGCATTGGTTACTTCGAGGGACGCCCATGTATAGATACTCCAGCTTAGAGCAAGGATTATAATTTAGCCGGCTGCCGGCTAAATGCAAGTGCCATGTCATCTAGAGCCAATAAAATAGCCGGCTCGTATAATAGATTGGCTATTTAGATTGGCTGAGAGGAGAGTTACAATAATGATACATTTATTTACTGCTTATATGTGCATATCATCAGCTGTGGTCTATGTCTTTGTGGCCAGCCATCACACAGCAATATACGCAATCACCACACCGATGATGAAATTCACCGTGAAGGGTCGCACCGGCAACCAGCAGCCTTGCGCCTCCAGTCGTGCGTCCGTCGCCTGACACCGCGCCCCGTACCGCCGATGTCCCATCGCCTTGCCCTCGGACAGGAGGCCAGCCCTGGAGCCCCTTTGTGTCGCCGTTTGTAAGTTGCAATCGAGCCTGATGATTCCGCGAAGGGCAG
Source organism: Eragrostis tef (assembly GCA_000970635.1). Lineage (NCBI taxonomy): Eukaryota > Viridiplantae > Streptophyta > Magnoliopsida > Poales > Poaceae > Eragrostis > Eragrostis tef. The sequence goes on from LAPY01000848.1 coordinate 14,684, forward strand.
TGTAATCGAGCACCTGGCGGTGGCTTCTTTTCCCCTGATTCCAAGCCGTGGCCACTAAATTCATGAAATTTGCGATCCACATAGTGTATTCGTGCAAATTGATCACGTAATCATCTTCCATGCCTCCGTACTAATCCGTTTTGGTGGCCACCGCTGACCTTCTGTCCGATCTTCGTCTGCTGTGGTGACAATTGGGGATGAACTAGTTAAGGATTGGGGACGAACCGCTGGAGATCGATTTGGCGCACAGGATCGAATTGGCGCGGGGGAGATTGTGTTGGCGGAGAGGGAAGCTGGACGGAGCCGGGGATCGAAGAGGAGGAGGAAGCGCCGGCTCATTCGCTGGCAACGGACGAGGAGCGGGCGTCTCTGCCTCGGGTACGTCGCTTCGAGAGGCGAGTCGCCAAACGCCCGCTCCGTTCTCTCTCTTCGTGTCTCGCTCCTCCACGTTGGACAAGTATGACGTGGCCTTTTATTTAGCGGGCTGACTAAGCCTTATAATACTTGCTCTTACACGAAAACATATTTTGAATTTCTCCGAAATTGAGAGCCGGTAGGACCGAGAGAGAGACCCAACAAGACTTGCGCATACTGTCCTCCTAGGTGCCGCGTGCGCCGAACCCTCGGACTGCGCGCGGCTGCCCGCCGCCCACACTGTCCTTGGAAACGCTGCTCTCACAGAAGCATGCGATGCGGTGCACGTCATTTCTGTCTCCTTTGCCGCCGCGACATGTCCATGTCCCTGTTCATCCGATTGGCTAATG
>LAPY01000848.1:31138-49674 GCA_000970635.1 Eragrostis tef
TCTGGACAAGCAATGCAGTGAACCATATAAGAGCTTCAGAAGCTTATCTCTTCGTGCTGTTGGATGGGGTCCACCAGAATTTGCAAGCACCAGGAAGAGGCCACGAATAAAAGCTTTAAACTTATTTCTCATCTTAGGAGGCCATAATAAAATAAGTCGAGATGTAAAAGGCTTATTTTTAGGTATTTGGATTTTGTTTAGGAGTCAAATTAGTCCTCGTAGTGTGGAGTCTCAGCAGTCGAGGGCGAGCTGCATCTCAAGGGGGATGGAAAGGGGGCTAGGACGCCAAGGGCGTGGTACATGGTTCAGCCGTGGCTACCATCCCAGCTCGAGGACGAGCTGTCTTGGAAAGAGGGATGGAGATGTTATGGGCAGGCCTTTGGGCCTTGGCACTGTAGCGGTGCGGTTACTGTAGCGCCGCCCTTACTTAGCCCTCAAGTTAGGTTAATTAGAGATAAGATAAGTTGGTTAGGTTTAGGGCCGGCTCTCCCATCTCCATATAAAGAGAGGCTCGGCAGTCATTTATAATCAAGCAAGCAATGAATCAATGAAGAACACTTCTCTCAATCCTCCAATATCTCTCAAGCTATAGGCAAAGCATAAGGCCTAATTATCTATCCATCCCCTACCATTACAGCTAGAATGTCACGTATGCCGAGAAGAAACTTACGTTTGCTGTGTATTGAAGCAGAGCAAAAGCCAGTGCTTCAGTCGATTTCACGCCAAACTACTTCAGACAATGACGACCATGTTGTCATCCTTGACAGTAATCCTTTCGAGAATTCGTCCAGCTCTTCTTTTCGGTACATGGTTTCTTTCAGTATTTATACTGGATATCTTCATAATAAATTCATGTTTTAGTATGAGGTTAAATGTTGCGATGTGTGTGCTGCTATTTACAGAGTACACTCAAAGTCAAAGCATGATGATACTTCTGCTAATCAGCATCAACAGGAAGTTCCATCCAAGAAAAGAAGTCTATTGGAATTTCCTCTCAGCAAAGCAACTAAATCTGAATCTTACTTTGACAACCATGAAAACTCACCCTCTTCAGGTAAATCAACAAATCCTACGTCCATTCTAGAGATCCCATTTGTTTTTGAGAGCGTTGTTTAAGGTTCCAGCCTGTTAGTAGCCTATGTGAATCATTTTTGCCGACGGCCCTAGAGGCATTTGTACAAGTGTTATCCCACCGCTCGCATTTCAAAAACTGTAGAAATGGACCATTTCAAAAGGCGGGGATAAAATTTCTAGAAATAGATCTGTATAGGCAATTGCTACGTCATCTGCCTGTAGAAATAAATTTTTACAATCGGTATTTACTTCATAAGCAGCTGATTATGTCGCCCACCTTTAATTGATTCTAATATCTATATAAAACAAAGTAACCAAAAAAAATTACTCGAGGAGCCCCGACCGAGAGGATACATGTCTGTAGGTGCAATCCAATCAGAAAATCAAATACTAACCAGTGACCTCTCCCTTCTTTACCATCCCACATATTGCTTACTACTTATGGTAATAAGGTATACTCTCTCTGTCCTAGAATACTTATCATTCTGGCTATATAAAGAGATAATAAGGACACTAAATAAGCACGTGTCTAGATTCATAGAAGATAATACAAAGATACGCAATTCTCCTGCATATTCGAGAGAAAAAATTCATAGAAGATGCTATAACCTGACATCGAGAAATATAGCTAGGATGACAAGTAAACTAGGACGTATGGAGTACTGTCTTTTTTGTCCTTCCTTTTTTTTTTTGACGAAAACCTGAGGGTAGTTCCCATAGTGCGTGCGAGTTTTATGTACAAGAGCCAAAACAGAGAAAGGGGTGAGTAGGAGCTAAACTAAGACTAGAGAGGCCTACCTAAACTAACATACATACAACAGGGAGGGGAAAAAATCATAGAAAATTTAGATTAAGTACAACCATGATCCTTTTCATAGCATTTCGACATGGTAACAGGATGTATTGTTCTTTTGATTCTTCTTGATAGCATTTCTGCATGTGAGGCCCGCACCCAACGTACTCAGTTAGATGTATATGTAGTGTTTTGTATTTTTCCCATTGTATGAGGGGTTTAATGCATATTTACCAATACCTGTAACACATAGAAGAACATGTATGTGTTTGGGCCAAGTGCCCTCATGATGAATACAAGTGCTATTCATAACACTCAAAAGCAGAAATGAGTATTCTGACAACAGTTTTTTTAGCCACTTGCCTGTGTTGAACAGTTTTCAGAGGTGGGCAACAACTGTAAGGCCTGCACTGAACAATTGACAACTGCATGCCCTCTGAAGAGGGTGTCTTGAAAAGTAGTTTTTGTAGTAGTGAGTGTTGGCCTTTAAGGCCCAATAGTCTTGTTCCGTGTAGGGGCTGGTGGAGCTCATTTTGGAGGCAGGGTGATACAGGATGATATTTACATTGTTAAATATGCATCTACTTAGCCATATAATAGTATCGTCAAGTAACTGTTAGCGGCAGCCATTTATTCTTTTGTAGTGTTAGCTTTTCTTAGAACATAAGGCATCAGCTTCAAGGACTTGCGATTTTTCTCATGTTCAAACAGAAAAAAAGCCAGTGGTTGACATGGCTTCACGCAAAATTACTTCAGACTGTCCCGACGATGTCATCATCCTTGACGCCAATCCTTTCGAGTCTACCACTGTGGGCTCCTGTCCTGAAAACTCTGCTTCCCGGTACATATTGCTCTATAAATATTCAGATTGTACACATCTTCTTTTTAATTCAGATCCTGTTCAGTTTGGGGCTTGACATTGTGGATGTGTGTTTCCTTACCCTGGGTAAAATTAAGATCATATCCCAAGGAGGCGTTAGTTGATCTGCAACCAAGAACTCCACTGGAAGTTTCATCCGTGAAAAGAACAGAATTTCAAATCAGAAAAGGACTGCAATGGGAAACAGACAACGGCATGGTACCAGCAGCTTTGCCTTTCCCAGGTTATACAAGTCAACTTCTTCCAAGATATTTTATATTTCCACATGTATTTAGCAAAAGAAAAAAAAACCATCTATATCACCTAGTTTGATGCAAAGAATAAACAGTGGTTCAGGTAACTTCACGCCAACATAACTCAGATTGTGATGATGATGTTGTCATCCTTGAAACCAATCCTTTTGAGTCTAGTACTGTGGGATCCTGTCCTCCAAACATCGATCCCCGGTACGTGTTACTCTCCCAATATTCATACCGGATAACTATTTTGTAACCCATTTCCTATTCTTTTGGGTTCATCACTTTGCTGATGTTTGTGTTGTTCCTTTCAGGGTACAGGAAAGGTCAAACCCCAGGGAAGTGTTTGCTAATCCGCAACCAAGAGCTAAACAGGAAGTTCCATCCGAGAAAACAAGTCAATCGGAATTTGAAGTCTCAGGTGGCACAAAATGTGAATCTTACCATGACATGACCCAATCAGCTTCACATTCATCAGGTTGTAAAATTCAGTTACTTTAACCCTAGGTCTATCTATTTAGCAATTTCACTCATGTATTTGTCTATTTAACTGTTAGCAGCAAGTAATAACTAATAACAAAAGCTCATTTTCATTTGTGATGTACAAAAATTGACAAATCAGGAAGAGGATAAACCAAAATGCCCATCAATTTTCTTAAAAAAAAAGACAAAAAATAGGTCGACTTTGAAAGTTTAAGGTTTATTGTCACTACCACTTATATTTTGTTAGTTTACAGAACACTTGTTAATTATGGTTGCTCTTCTTCCTTTATGTGTGCTTGTTTTTGGGGGTGGGGGGGGGGGGGTTTGTTTTTTTTTCACCAGAAATGAGGTCTGTATGGTTTCCACTGAATGTTTTATGGACCTTTATGCAAAGAAGAAACTGATGTTTTAACTCCGTGTTGAAGAAGGAAAAACACCGGTGCTTGAGGAAGAGTGTCCTGAAGACATCCGTCAAAAGTATCCTGTTCAGACTACTACTGTGTGCTTCTGTCCAGCAAACTCATTTCCCCGGTACATGATACTCTAATGATATTCATATGGGTACCTCGTCATGAGTATTCTTGTTTCGTCTTAAGGCTTGACATGGTAGATATGTGTGTTTACTTACAGATTGTCGTCGAGGTCAAACTTGGAAACTCAGCAGGAAATTGTATCCAAGAAAAGAAGTCGATCCGAATCTCCAGTCAGAGAAGGAAACCGTTGCAAATCTAACCATGACATGGTCCAAACCGCTTCACCCTCTACAGGATATACAAGTTAGCTTACTTTCACATTTGGTCCCATCTATTTTTGAGAGTTGATATACCGCTTTGTTTTTTAATTTGTGTTGCTGGGTTTCATTATTAGATCTTATTGGATTTGTTGCAAGTGCTAGTCCTATGGGTCCAATAGAAATCAGTAGATGGAGAGACCAGCCATAATCGATTCTCTTTCTAGTGGGATCCCAAATGCAAAGGAAAAGCAACATCTATTTACCAAAGGGGGACATGCATATATTGATCTCTTACAAAAGTTATGTTGCCTGGAATGAAATTTACGGTTTGCATCTTGTTGACACAGAAGAAAAGCCAGTGGTTCAGGTTACGTCACACCAAACTACAGGTTCTGAGTCTGCAACAGGCTACACTCAAGGATGTAGGAGTCCAAAAACAAAGAAGCAGTACAATTTTGGACCGTCACCATTTGAAAAGCAATTAGTCCACATACAACCTCCCTTGAAAATGGCAGAAGCATGCTTCAAGTGGTTGGAGGCATGCAGCTATGTAGACGACCAGCTCGATTGCTCCATCGTGCGTGTACATCTCAGTCCACTGATTTTGTTGCATTTTATTGCAGTCATTAGCCCTGAAGCATGGAGACAAGATCTGCATCTTTTCACTGACAGTACAATCCATGTTTTCCGGTTCGCACATCAAATACGACGTAGGACACTGCAGGATGTATGCGTGATTTATATGTAGTTAGCTTTCGTCTTGATTTACGATTTTTTTATGTTGTGATGTATGTTGTTTCGGCCGCAGGTTATTGTGCCTGTAGAGCTGGAGGGTTCATGGTCGTGTTCTGCATGGGATTTCATGAAGAAGCAACTCAATATCATGGACCCGCTCCTGAACCGCAATGGCAGCAACATGCACGTGATGGAAGCCAAGCACAAAAAATCGGCACCCCTGCTTCTTAGTGCCCTCCTCACCTGCATGTCGATGTACTGCAACTCGCATGGCTATGGCTATGATCATCTAGATTGGAACCCCAACAGCTGGGAAACAAAAATTCTTTCCGAATTGAAAGGAATGCGTTCTCATGAGTAAGTCATTACCCCGTTGCCATTCATAATATTTTTGTAATATATTTGTAAACTCAGTTATGACTTACAAATACCTTGATTAATGGATCTGCAGCATGCGGAATACCGGAATGTACACGCTGTTCTATGCCAGAGAATTTCACGGCGAGGGCCTCCAGCAGACTATAGACCTGGTAATTGAGAACCTGATGACACTTATTAATCAGACTAGTACTTGCAACACACAAGTTTTGGGTTAATTGCTTATATCGAGAATTCCTAGAATTTAACCTGAATCAGGCTAGCGTACATTCCAGAAACAGACGGCTGCAATAGTGTCGATATGTGTATGCTGTTGAAATTCACTTATTACGTTCCTGATTCTTGCAATGCAGAGAACGATAGTCAGCCTTCGAAGGGACCTGCTGTACCAACTCCTCACCATGCACGGCAACAAAGGCCGCCCTCCTTCAATCGTTGGTTGTCCATTCACGGGGTGCATATACTAACTAGCTAGATAACTGGCTACATATGCCAAGGGACGTTGAGTTTTGAGTTGACATGTGAGCCAGCAACCACATATATCATATCACACCCATTATTAGAACGTGAAGTGTATGTTTTGGGTAGTATTCGGTATTATTAAGATGTGGTTTTAGCCACAACACACTCTTAACTTTTGTATTTAGCTTTAGCACACTCAAAAAGTGTGGTTTCATAGCTGCACAGAGAAGACACTACGGGAAACCGGCAGTTTGCCGGGTGCTCAAAACTTCGCCAAGCGCAATTCCTCGGGCACTCGGCACATTACTGGTTTGTCATGTGCCCGAATTTTGGCTGTTGGCAAAGTCTGCTTTGCCGACGAAGCTGAGGGCGCTTTGCCGATGAAATTAAGCCGAGAGCATTTGGACTTTTTCCGTGTGCCTGGAGGTTTCGAGAAGTGTTTTTTCAACTTTTTTTTGATTTATTTCATGGCACATAATACATTACAACTTAAAACTTTGCACCTTGAAACATTGTGGCATTCTGTGAAAATTTTCAAATTGTAATGTATTTTGTGCAATGACATAGGAAAGTTTTAAAAAAATATTTTTCTTTGTTTAGTGTGCTGTAGTTATGAAACCACACTTTTGAAGTGTGCCATGAGAGTTGTAGCAAATTTATATATCATGCATTCTAGCAGCATCTCATATTATACTTTTCCTTGTTGGCTTGGTCTATTTAAGCCAGATTTAAAAGGTTCTTTATGGAATTCAGATATTCATGTTCTGAATGGGCACTACCAAATTACTGTTGATTGGTAAATGAAATGAAGGGTCATGGTGATCGTCTTAGATCTATGACAGTTTTCAGCACAAAACCGTCATGAAAACCAGCTCGGACTGCAGTGATGAAACTTTATTGATTAAATAGAAAATACTGCAAACATCCGAGCATTGTGACAGAAATGAGTAGATTCCCAAAGAATCTTTTAATACATTGAAAATCAGCATAAACAAAAAAAAGGGTATGTAGATCTTTCTCCCTAATCCCTACTAGCCAATAAACTTTAATACAGTGAAAATTGTGCGCAGAGGGAGTACTGCCCTAGTAATTCCACAAGAAGCACGCTCTTGCACATTTCCGTTAATCCATGAACGCAATCTAGGTATGTAGACAAGTTACAAAATGACTTGGATGCGTACCTTTATATTGCTGATCATGAATTTAAATGTCTCGACCGTGCAAGATTTTCTGTATGATTATTTCTGATATTTCTTCATTCACACTGTTATTTTTGTAATTTCCGAAAAAATAAATATTATTAAAAAATAAAAATTGTTGCTTGCGAGCCTCAATCCTACGGAATATTTGGCTCCTTCCTGGACTGTTGTGTTGTGTTCGCGGGCCAATGACAAGAGCAGGCCCATGGTTTTTCTGAGTTCCATTGATGATAAAAAGGAAATAATTCTCAGTGCCATTGAAAATTTGTTTATTTTTTATTTGCAATCAAAATATTTGATGTTCTTTATTTGCCACTGATCTAAAATGCTGCCTCCAATGCCACTTTTCGCCAATTTTTGTTTGTCTTTGTCACTCAAACATGTCAGTTTTGGTATATTGCAGCAGGAGGTGGCGGATGGTTATGCACGACAACTTTTATGCTTTTTGTGAGAATATAATTGGATTTTGTTGCTGATATGTGCCCTGAGATCTGCATATTGTCGGTTTTTTTTCCTTTCTTTTTTATTTTGAGAATTGCACGTGATGGCCTTCCTCAAACAACATGTGTATTGGAAAGAAGGTGGGTGCACAAAATATGAGGAGGATAGAGATAGAGATAGAGGTGTATTGGAATTGAAAGAGAGAAAGTTGTCTCGAAAAGTGAGAATGCTAAGTATTTTTTTAAAAAAAATAGAAATGGCTAATGCCAAGTATTTGAGAACAGATGAAGTATTATTCTAGGCACAATGTTATCTTTACATGTGTCATTCAACATTGTTCAGATGGCAAAATTAACAAAAGTGACATTGAGCTTCCTTGAAGCAGACCTGACATGGCGGTCCCTTCTTGCGACCACCATTGCGATGCCCCTCCAGAGCTCTGCCGCCGATCGTTTGTCGACGACTTGGGTGAGGATCTCCTTGGAGACGGAGGTGAGCAAGTAGCTCACCACCTGTTGATCACGGGAAATCCACTTGTTGTATGCCTTATTGATCACCTTGACGTCCTTGTCGTCAATCATCAAGGACTCGAATCGCCGGGAGCATCTGCGCCTGCCACAAGTTGAAGTTGGTCCTGGTCAGCTTCTCCGTGACGGGAAGCGCCAGAGGGCTGGCGAGAACCGATGAGGTGGATGAACTCGCCATAGATGTGTTTGAGAGGAATAGCTCTTGGTAACATGTAAAGAATTGTGGAAGCGTTAAACCCCGGAGGGCCGCGTACCTTTGTTTATATAGGCAGCAATTGCCGCTGCCGTGGCTTACAATGCAAGACATGATCTGATAAGCATTGGCCGTTACAATCTAACTATACAATCAACTATTGTTACAACATCTACAGGTAACAGCCAAGCTACAGAATCAAGCCTTAGAGATAAAGCTATCTAATACATATCTTAACACACAATTCTTCTAATGTGTTGGGATAATATTCATCATGTCAAGCTACACTTTATCCAAAGAAATCAGCAGCACAATATTTTGAGCATCGTAAACTTCTCAAATTCAAACAACATGTCTGGTTTCAAGCTAGCCCATTCAAATCTAATGTCTCCTTTAAGACACGTGAATGCCATGTGAGCCATATATGAATTTGAAGTATGACTCTCTCATGGTCCACAAAATATATGTTGTTCCACACTTTCTCCTATGCTCCGCTCAAACCCAACAAGCAACACCGTCACGACCACCGCGACCATCTTCCTCAATTTCGGAGAACGAGCACCGTTGCACCATATCTCTATGAGTGAGTCTATAACCAAAGTTTAAGCACCGCGTCTGCTCTGACTCCGATCGAGTCGTTCCGTGGCCGCATCCTTGTCTCCATGAGCTCCTCTCGGTTTTACCCCCACTTCAATCAGCACTGCTCTTGGAGCCTCCTTTGAAGATGCTGCCCTTTCTCCCTTTCTTGCACTACTTGCTCTAAGATCGAGAACATGGGTGCACTGTGGCCACAATCTCACACTTCGACGAGGCGCCACTCGCCATGCCTCATGCTTGCACCACCGACTTCTCGTCGTTGGACAACCAAACTAGCTTTACTGCAATCCAGTGGTCCACCTAGAGCACGCCATATGGTGATCGCAGTAAACATTTCCCTTTTTCAAATAAAAATCCTTCTTGTTAATAAGTTCGTAGTCCTGCTGGCATGCTTGCCAATTAACTATTCTTTTTTCCAGTACAAAAATAATTATATAATTCCCGAAACTACCTTTTTTTTGCAGAAACACCCTTGTATCTTAGAATCATCATAAAATTATTTCGGCTCCGGTTTGCGTGATTCCCAACAAATATTCGTAGCGTTATAATCTATATAACCTTGGTACTTCTTACTCCCTCCATCCAACAATGTTAGGACATGGTGTTCCAATGTAAAATAGGGGAAAAGAGACAGACACTGAGGGAGGGAGGATAAGAACAACATGCTTAAAAACACAAAATATAGCTAGGATGACTGGTCAGACATACTTCCCTAATGTATAACAATTGCTCTGACATAAGACTTTTCCATCATAAAGTTTGGTGCATCGACTAATAATGTTTTCTGTTTTTATGACAAAATTATTTCGTCACAATGCTCAGGTGTATGTTTGTGATATTTTCTATGTTATAAATAAAGTTCCATTACTATAACCCGAGCTAGTTTTCATGACGTTCTGTTCTGAAAACCGTCACAGATCTATTACCATGTTCGTCATTTGATCCTTTTTAAACCAATCAACACATTTATTGTAGTGCCCATTTGCAATATGAATAGAGAACAATTAAAATCTCAGTGAAATAGTCCAAGCCAGACTAATGCAAATAATGGAATGTCCGACATGCGATGCTGCTAGCACGCATGATACTTGGAACAAGTCGCAACAAAGTTGTGTCATATACAGCTGCAGCAGTCAGGTTAATAATAGTAAAATACCCAATACTAGCCAAAACAAACAATTCACGCCCGACGGTTGGATATGATATACATGATTGCCTTGAAAAAATATATTAGGGAGGAGTGCTGCTTCACATCAACTACGAAAACACAACTTTGCCTTAGGTAGCATGGATAGCCACTTATCTAGCTCATTGATGCACTTATCGATGGACAAACAACGATTGACGGAGGGTTGCCTTTGTTGCCGTCCATGGTGAGGAGCTGGTACAGAAGGTCTCTCCGAAGGCTGACTACCGTTCTCTGCATAGCAAAGAATCAAGAACATATACAAGTGAATTTCAACAGCATACATATATGACACTGCCGTAGAAGTCAGATTCTGAGCCGTGTACACTACTTTGAGCTTCAGGTAAATTTCTAGGATCAGAGAATATAAATCCTACTCTGATTGCAGATATAAAAAAGCATCACAAAACTTAAAAAAAATTGCGATCACTAGCCTGATCAGCAAGTGTCATCAGGTTCTCAGATACATACCGGTTCTGAAGTCTGCTGGAAGCCCTTGCCGTTAAATTCTCTGGCATAGAACAGAGTGTACATTCCCGTATTCCGTTTGCTGCAGAATCAAGAGTGTCCATAATTGGTTTTACAAATATATAATAACAGTATCATGGATGGCAACAGGTTAATGACTTACTCAAAAGCACGCATTCCTTTATGGTCCAAAAGAAATTTCACTTCCCATCTGTCGGGAATTGCGGTACAGACGCATAGGAAGTGCCGCCATCTTAGCTCTGTAGTGTTATCGTACATCTGATCATATAGCTGGCGGTACAGACGCATGACTAGGTCACAAACATCTGCTTTGAGTACTCCACCACGAATCATCTGAGGCTTTATCCACACTCCATCTACCTTTAACAGTTTTAGGTTCGTCATGAATGACCCATGTCCTGATTGATAAAAATGGAATTTTAGCCATCTACAGTATAGATAAAAAAAAGGAAAACTAACTAAAACTACTGTATGATGATCAAACAAACCATTTGAGCTGGTCGTCAGCGTCACTGCATGCTTCCAACCACTTGAAGCATGCCTCTGCTGTTTTCAAGTGAGGTTGTTTGTGGACCAATCCTATTTCATATGGTGATGGTCCAAAACTGCACTCTTTCTTTACTTTCAAACTTTTGCATCCTGGAGTATAGCCTGCTTCAGACTCAGAAGGATTTGTATCAACGAGATCTATGGGACAGTTTGAAGTAGTTTGGCGTGAAGTAACCTGAATCACTGGATTTTCTTCTGTTTCTCAACAATAAGCAAACCGTAAATTACTTTTTTGTGTACATCGCATTCCAGCCAACATAACTTTCATAAGAGATCAATGCATGCTTGTGTTTCAGTGATAAATAGCTGTATATATCAACTCTCAAAAACAGAAGGGACCTAATGTGAAACATGCTTTAATAGGAATGAGAGTGAAAAGGTTACCCAAGCTGAAAATGATGCTTTAACAGGAACCATCTCTGAGGAGGAGGTGAAAAAAGCTGTGTTTGAGTCCTATGCTGAAGGAGCACCAGGGCCTGATGGGTTCTCCTTCTTGTTCTACCATAAATTCTGGCCACTTATCAAGGCTGACCTGTTGGCTGTCATTCATGACTTTGAAACAGGTGACCTAGAAGTGGCCAGGCTGAATTATGCAATTTTAACCCTCATCCCTAAGGAACCTGATGCTAAAACTTTGAAAAAATTCAGGCCCATAAGCCTTCTTAACTGCAGCCTGAAAATTATTACTAGGGTGTTAACTATGAGACTGAATAATATCTGTGAGAGAATTATTTCTCCTAATCAGAGTGCTTTTATCAAGGACCTCCCTTTATTCAAGGGCATTCAGCTGAATGCCCAAATATTTTGACTAAAACTGAGCTATACTACTAGTTTATTACATACATGGATCGGTAGTACACTATATTAGGTCTTAGAATTGAAATTTTAGCTTTACATTAGCCCATTTCTGCTATCCCATGCCTTTTGCGATCACTGACCCAGCTAAAACACCTCAAAATTCGATACTTGAATGGTCGGCGAAGAAGTTCTGGGTCCGCCACTGAGGTGTATCCTTGGAAGTGTTGTTTGTGCTCATGAAATCATTCATTCTGTGCACAAAAGTAATGTTCCAGGTCTGGTTTTAAAACTGGATTATGAAAAAGCTTATTTCCTTGAGGAAGTCCTTAGATCTAGAGGGTTTTTCTGGATTAGGAGCATTAATAGAAATGGTAAAGTCTGTGTGAGAGCAAATGATGAAAATAGCAGTTACTTCTGTACAGGAAAAGGTCTAAGGCAGAGGGACCCTCTCTCCCCTCTGCTCTTCAATTTAGTAGCTGATGTTTTCACAAAATGTTGTCGAAAGCTACAGAATTTGGATTGATAACAGGTCTGCTAGAGGATTTTGCTCCAGGAGGGGGTGGTGAGTCTGCAATATGCAGACGACACCATCCTATTCCTAAAAGCAGAGGTAGAATGTGTTAGGAACCTGAAGCGGATTCTGTGTTGCTTTGAACAAATCTCGGGCATGAGAATTAATTATCACAAGAGCGACTTGCTTGCTGTTAACATGGAGGAGGAAGACATAAATGTGTTTGCACACATCCTGTGTTGTAAAAGAAGTACTTTCCCCATGAAGTACCTAGGGGTTCCCCTCCATTACAGCAAGCTTAGGAGAGAGGACCTACTACCTATAGTGGATAAACTAATGAAAAGGATAGCCGGCTGGAAAGGCAGATTACTATCTTATGGTGGTAAACTTGTGCTGTTGAAAGCATGTCTATCAAGCATACCCATCTACCTTCTCTCCTTAAGTTTCCTAAATAGGCTACAGAGGCAATTAACACTCATATGGCTCATTTTTTCTGGGGTAACTCAGAGAGCAAACATAGATACCACCTAGCCAAGTGGGGCCTTCTAAGCCAGAAAAAAGAGTATGGGGGCATGGACATTTCTGATCTCAGGAGTGTGAACATCTCTCTTCTTTCTTCTTGGGTTAAGAGGTATCACCTGGATGATAATAAACTATGGAAACAGATTGTAGACTTCAAGTATGATACCTCATCCCCTAATATTTTCTGCTGTTCACAAAATGAAGGATCTCCTTTTTGGAAAGGAGTGATGTGGGCAATGCAAGCAGCCAAAATGGGGTATTCTTGGAAAATTGGAGATGGTAAAAAGATTCGTTTCTGGGAGGACCAATGGTTTGGAACCTCGAGTTTAGCAATACAATATTGGGAATTGTATGTGATAGTCAATGAACAGGGGAAAAGTGTTGCTGACATCTGGGACGGGAATGAACTGAAAAAGGACAATTAATACGAGGCTCTATAACCTGTGGTTAGAATTAGTTGCTATTGCAGAGTCCATCACTTTTACAAGTGATCCAGATTTGCCCATTTGGTTTTTTAACTCTAGTGGGTTGTACAGTTCACAATCCTTATCTTTACTCCTTATTATTTGTCTTTTGACTTCACTTTTCTGCTTGCGTCGCACGCCTCTCGTACCATAAAACGGCGCCGACAGGTGGCCCCACAACTTGCGTCGTCCCGCGCCTCGCCCCTGCCGCATTGCCTGCCCGCCCGCCTCCCTCACGAGTCACGACGCCTACCGCAAGGCGGCGAGATCCAGCTGGAGCCGCCTCCTCTCTGCTCTCCAGTCCACGTCCCTCTCCACGCCATCTCTCCTCGCCTCACAACATGCCTCCAACACGCGGCCCGAGCGTGAACCTATTCCTGCCGCCACTCTCCTTCGTCCGCCACAGGCTCCAGCCACGACCTCATCGGCCAGAGCACATCTATAGCTGCCGCGCCCCAAGCACCGCCACAGCAGCGTCGTCGGCTCCGGGCTCTTCTTCCCCAACTGTGGTGGCAGCTCCGTGGCGTCCCTACTAATCAAGGTCTATCGATCCCAAACATTGCCGAGGTGCCGCCTCTCTATCTCTTTCCCCTCCTTACCTATTTCCTTACTGCAGACGTGTAGGCATTTAGAAAGATTAGTTACAATTGACTGCAGAAGGAGCTCGCGGAGTTGCAGGGCAGCCCCCACGCTGGATTGAAGCACAAGGTCTCCAGCAATCTCCAAAGGTGCTGCTATGCCTTCCTTAGAGTTTTAGTTTCGAATCTTTCAAATGCCCATGAGGCCATAAGGTCAATTTTTTGTTCATTAACCAATCTGCTTTTTCAGTGGTTTCATTAGGTCAAAAGATGTGTTTCTTCTGGAGTACAATACATTTAATCTCTACACTTTTTTTTGTGATATGATTGACACTAGAGTAATAGATACATTTGTTGGGTGGTGACTGCAAGAATAGCATGGTTACCCTGGAAAGCTACAGAATTATTTTTGCAGTTATTAAAAATATGAGGATCTCTATTAAACCTTCTATTTTTGGGGTGTGTGTGGTACTTTCCTCAGTTTAAGTTATGAAAAGAATTATGTGCATCCTAATCATGTAAACCATGTCATCAGTTATGTGACAATCTATTTAAAGATTGGAGGTGTACTGCCCTCATGGAAAGAGAGCTTCAAGTGTTGAAGTGGCCTCAGTCTCAACTGTCATTGAGATAGTTCTAATTTGACAATGTTTGGTGGGGTGCAACCAGTTCACACCCCTGCCATATGGAAACTTGTAGTTCCTTCTAGGATACATGTATTCCTTTGGCTTGTTGCTAACAACAAAATCCTCACAAGAGATAACTTGTCAAAAAAGAAACAAGTAGATGATAAAACCTGTATTTTCTGCTCAGATTTAGAAACTGCACATCATTTGCTGTTTGATTGCATTGTTGCTCAACAAATGTGGATTTTCATTACTGAACTGTTTGGGAAAGAAGTTGGCTCCAATTTTGAAAATACGGCTCGTTGGTGGGTCAGCAACACAAATAATACTGAGCTTAACATTGTCTCAACAGCAGTAATGTGGAACATTTGGAATTATCGAAATGCTATGTGTTTTCAGGGGAGAATATGGACTGGGATGCGAGATGAGTGGAGAAGGACGACCGGGACACTGAAGAACTGGAAAAAGCTATGCAAAGAATCTATATCCCAGAGGTTGGAAGAAATCGTTCATCAACTGGAGATCAAGACAGAGCAGAGACCGAGGTTGCAGTGCGGAACATGGAGTGGCAGCAGCCGGTCAACCAAGCCCACATGGGGGCACATTCGCACCTGATGGAGACCATCGAGTTCCTGATAGCTCTACCAATACTGTTGAGAGTAGTAGTGCTCATGTAATAGATTCTACGAGGCGTGCACTTCAGCCGTCCTCTTTGGACCTCAATGTAATAAGCACTGAACCTGAACCTGTTATGCAGGCGAACTTGGTTTCTAAAATGAGAAACTAGGGGGCATCCCTTTTATCGAAACAAAATGTGAAATATGCTTAGCTTGAATAACCTGAAGAGGGTGAAGCGGTTTGGATCGTTTCATGGTTAGATTTGCACTGGGTTCCTTTCCTAACTTGAGATTCCGGTCGACTTCTTTTGTTAGATACAACTTTCTCATGAGTATCCGAGCTTGACCTTGACCATAGCCTGTATGTAAAACACCAGTATCCAAACATCAAGCAAGATAGCTCGAAAACTTAATCATGATGAAGATACAAATACATAAATATCACTAGGATATTATGTACCGGGTAACTGAGTTTGCAGGACAGAAGCCAACAGTACTAGACTGGAGGATTCTTTTGAAGGATGCCGTCAGGAGTACAGTCTGAAGTAATTCGGCATGAAGTCCCCTCAACCACCGGCGTTTTTACTCCTTCAGCACAAAGTTAAAACGTAAGAATCTTCTTTGCATATGTATCAAATATTAAGTGGAATCAACGAAAGGAGGGGGGAGGGGTGCTCTCCACCCCAACGAGCAACACTAGATTAGAAGTTTGAAATTTTCTGTAAGTCTCGTCTCAATATTTTTTTCTGTAAACTCACAACGTATAAGCAGTAGTAACAAAAAAAACTTAAATTTCAATGTAATCTACTGTTTACCTTTTTGGTTTATATTTTTCGTGATTTATCAATTTTATACATTATAAATGAAAATGAGCTTCTAACAGAAAAACTCCCATGTGTAAATCAATGATTACTTGCCACTATTAGTAATACATGAGTGAAATTGCAAATTAGCTGTACAGATCAATGCTCTCCAAAACCGATATGATATAGCATGAAATTAACTAACTTTTATAACCTGATGAATGTGAAGCTTCTTGGATCATATCATGGTAATATTCACATTTCATTTCATCTGAGTCGAATTCCGACTGAACTTTTTTCTTGTATGGAACTTCCTGTTGAGCTCTGGTTGCAGATTAGTAAACTGCTCCCTGGGGTTTGACCTTTCCTGTACCCTGAAAGAAATAACACATACATCGACAATGTTAAGCACCCAAAAAGAACAAAAATAGTAAGAACAAAAAAAATAGTCAAACAAAAAAAAAACTCTATACGGTATGAATGTTGGCAGAGTATCATTTACCGGCGAGCGGAGTTTGCAGGACAGCATTCCACAGTACCAGACTGAGAAGGATTTTTTCCAAGGATACTGTCATCGTCATCAGAATCTGAAAGTACGACCACTGGTATTTTTTCTGCTTCAAGATGTAGCCAACTGTAAGTTTCTTCTTTGCTTGTATGATATTCTAGCTGAGATAAATAGTTTTCCTATCTTTGTTGGAAAATCAAGTATAACCAATTCATAGTGAGTAGAAGTTCACTTAATACATGCAATATATTGGTAAAAATCTTGTTAAAAAATGGATCTTATCCAGCCAAGGTGTTGTTCCAACATCTGTCTTCTACTTTTGTCCACAGTTTGCATAAAAGAGTTAAACCCACTGATGGTACATGTTTGAAAAAACATAGATTATTTGCCGCACCAACTTAAACGATATTCCCACCACACCATGATTGGGCCTTATGGTCCATCAGCCACTACTACAAAAACTATTTTGAAGGTAGAAATACTGATGATGTAAGCAACAACTTGTAGGTTTACTATCAAGAAGGGTCAAAAGGTCAATATACCATAGTATTACCAGGAATAAGTTTTATCAAGAAGGTCAGAAAATCAGTATATCCTATTACCATAAATAGTGCGCAATAGATGATATGGTAAAGCAATATTGCACGAGGGGAGAGGTTGTGGGTTCAGATTCTGATTTTCGGATTGGATTGTGTGTTGCCATGTGTCCCATATAGACTCTTAGAGTAATAGTTTTTACTATTTTTTTTATAAAAATATCACACATCGTTTCTAGAAGTGGATTTTACCTGCCTGTTCAATTTTTACGGTTGTTCTGAAGCAAGCAGTTGAGTAAACAATTATGCAAATATCTCTAGGGCTGTCTGTAAAACTTATTTATTTAGGCTGCTAACAGGCTGGAGTGTTACATGACTCTTCCAAAAACAAATGGGACCTAGGATGAAAGTACGTAGGATATAGCTTCTTGAATTACCTGAAGGGGGTGAGGCTTCATGGATCATGTCAAGGTGAGATTTACTTTTGGTTCCGTTGCTGACAGGAAATTTCGATCGACTTATTCTATTGGATGGAACTTCCTGTTGATTCAGAACGGTACAGATCTTGTCGTGCTTTAATTCTGACTGTACCCTGTAATTAACAGAACACACATCACAACAAAAAGCTCCATACAAAAAGAAATTATGAGCATAATATTGGTAGAGCATGTACCGGAAAGCGGAGCTGGAAGGTTTATTCTCATGCATGTAGACCTCATCGTGACTGTCCGATGTAAGTTGGCACGATATGGATTGAAACACTGGCTTTTTCTCTGCTTCAATTACACAGGAAACCATAAATTTCTTCTTGGCATACATTGCATTAATTAATTTTTCACTAAAATTGTTTGGTCTTACAAAAATAGATACAATATATATAAATTTACCAAATCTCTCAAATACATAGTGGGTCTGCGAAACATGTATTAGACTTGGTGCGTTTGTGACTGTAAGGCCAATGTTTTGGTGGGCTTCTGAAATTAGTTCTATTATAATACATCTAATTTGACTCACCAGGCAAGCCTTGCTTGCCATGACCGGTTGCTCCTTTATTGATGCCACCATTGTATGTAATGTCATCCAATTTAGTGCACATTCCACTACGACTAATCTTCGATAAAATTTCCTGCTTGAACTGCTCGATATTGTCCATAATCTCAGCCATAACTGGTAGCATGCCTGTATTCTCATGTCCTTCTGACTGCAACACGAATAATATGATAAGTTAGTAAGCTTTATTATATATCAGTAATCAGAAAGAATATAACTTGAATGATTCCTTTGTCATTGATATTAATAAATGACTAATCTGAGATGATCTAAGGCACATTCTGTATTCTGTTATACTACAGAACACCTATTTCCTCCTGAACATCTGAACCTATTGACAAAAAGCTCAATCTGTCCATATTTGAACATAATTCAGTAGAAAACAATTATCTGGAGAGCATGTATATTTAATATGTTTCCTACACTTCTCGTTGTTGGACTCATGTGGTTCGAAATATCTTAAACGATCACTTGGGTTTAGGGAAAAACAAAATGCCATTTTTACCTACAGCTTCCTTGTACCCTTTCTCCATTTTTGAGTATGTTGTGGGGGGGGGGGGGGGGGGGA
>LAPY01000848.1:107411-121643 GCA_000970635.1 Eragrostis tef
TGTTATGCTTATGTTGTATCTATCTTGTTATCATGATCACTAGCTTCCTCTTGTGTGATTATGCTTGCTAGTTTGCTTGTTCAATCTTATCGTATACACTAGCTTGTATAGTTACTTGAGCTTCCTTATGTGTGCCCCATATATACATGCTAGATTGTTTGATTGTTTATCTTATACACTAGCATGTGTAAGACTTGTTGAGCTTACTTTGTCATATGCTAGGATGTTCTTATTTGCTTATGTTTACCTAGCTTCTAGCATGTACAAGTCCTAGCACATGGCGTGCAATTAGTATGAATTGATATAAGTGCAAAAAGAATTAGTTCATGGTGCACCCAATTCACCCCTCTCCCCTCGGTCACTCTGTCCTTACACTAGGCTCTCTCCCATCTCTCTCTTTCTAAAAGTTAACTAAGAGTTAAATAGAAGGGGCGTGCTCGCTGAGAGATGAGATAAATAGAAGTTGAGCACTCTTAGTAGGTTGTGCTTATATAAGCTATATATTGATGCACTCCATTCCACAATATACATTGATATGAAGCTCCGGAGACTAATTTTAAATATTGTTGGTTTTAGATTATATATCCTTAATCTTATTGAAATAGGCTATCTAACTCCGTTTACAATGTTAAGGCAAGTCACATTTACAATAACTTTTGATCAACTTAACGTACTCTAATTCTGATTAAGCGAACTGACCTAAAATGTTGGGTGGTTGTAGTAGAACTTACACATTAAGGTAAACAACAAGGGCTCATGGTAAGAAAACATGCTAATGTTGGCTATCTTTCGTTTGCTCCATAATTTTTCTACTAGTCATATATATATCATACTTCTTTTGCTTCATGAAAAGAAAGTACAAGTTCGGGAAACTTCCATAAATAAAAACACAATTGTTGAGGCTTCATAACCAAGGTACATTGATACAGATTGAGCTAGAATCTGATACAATACAAGTAATGGTTGGGGAGGGAGTGGATACTGTCAAGGGAAAGAGACAACATGCATTAAAATTTTGTGCCAGTCGTCAGTTCGATTCACTAGCTTACAAATATGTGCTATATATCCTTCAAAATTCATATCGAGACCCACAAATTCGGGCTACCGGTGAGACGACATAAACCTCATGTCCTAAATTTTCTAATTGGTTGGTGGTTCAACACTTAGTAACCTTTATTGTGTTACAGTTGGTGTTAGTTGTGTGTTGGACAATCGGTCACTATGTAAGCACTTACATTAGTTGTCTTTGGTGCGAGCGTTCTCAGGTCTATTGAAAAATAAGTTTTCAAAACTAAAATGCATAAATGCTGAAGCAAAAACATCGATTTTTGAGAATAATGACGTACCCTTTAGCGGTTGACTGCAACCCTTTAAGCACTGGACTCCAACCTTTTGCTTTATGATGGATGGGAACCTTTTAGCGGTGGACTGCAACCATTAGCTTTTGTGATGGAATGCAACTTTTAGCGGTGGAGTGTGCTTTGTCTTGTTATTTATCCCAAAGTTAAATTGGGTTATAGTCATCATGTTTGGATTCAAATTGATTTTTAACCTTTACCATATGAAGCAGTTCTGCTCAACCCAATTCACTTCCTCGAATTGATTCTACAAATTTCTGACTGGTTCTTGAAGGATGTATCTCTCCACGGGATAGTAAAGAGCTGAAAGCGAAA
This sequence comes from Eragrostis tef, assembly GCA_000970635.1. Lineage (NCBI taxonomy): Eukaryota > Viridiplantae > Streptophyta > Magnoliopsida > Poales > Poaceae > Eragrostis > Eragrostis tef. The sequence goes on from LAPY01000848.1 coordinate 109,085, forward strand.
AGGTTTCCGCTTGTCTCAGCATTTTGGATGGCGTGTTACCATGGCGTTTTTGACCACGTACAGTTCCGCATTGTCGTGGCGGCTCTAGATGCGACACGTCGGCGCGGTGTTCTGTTTTGATGGCGGTTGCCTCCACCGCCTTTTCCCTCCGATGGAGCGGGATACATGCTGCCCAGCCCTTCATTCGCTCAAAGGGCCCTCCATGGCAGCCGGCCCTCGGTTCCCAAATGTGGAGGTGCGGCCTGCCTGGTTGCCGGCCCTTGATTCGAGCTGTGGAGCCCAGCCCATACCTGGTGATGTCGGTTCGGCCTTAGCCCTGTGCGCCTCTTCTGACGCATTGGATTCCCTTTCCTGCACGCCACGTGGCGGCTGTGCGTTGCCGCGTGGTGCCTTCGTGTCCCCCTTTGTTCTCTACAAAAACCGACAGGAGCCACTTCCCCTTTCTCCTACCTCGCTGCCAGTTGCAAGGCTGCTGCTCCAGCATTGTTTCGCTTCCAGGTTGGTGCCCTGTCCTGCTCTTCCCCGACCTCCCCCCGCCTGTCCATTGGCTTTGTAAGTTAAATTCCTTCATAGCAGGTAGTATTGAAATGATGAGGCTGTTGTTCATTGTTTTTCCTATTTTGAAAGGTTCCATAGATCCGTGTTGTCAATAATTCTTTGTTTTTGTTTTGTTATCTTATTACCTTGGTTCTACTGCTGCATGCTTAGGTTTTCCCTCCAAAATTAAGTAAAATCAAAAGATATATCTTGTGAAAGCCGCATCATTTTCTCTCTCTCTCTCTTTTGGTTTACCGCGACATCTTATTGAACCCCTTTTCTAGCAAAATATGAATAAATCTAATACTGGAATCTATATACACTATCGGCCTGTTTTGATCCACTCAGATTTTAATAATCTAGATTTTAAACTATAAGGGATCCAAACAGGACAGGACAGATTATGCACTGGATTCTAGAATCCAGATTATACGATTTTAACTTAGCTTTTAGGTGATTTTATTTGTCAAAAAACTCACTACCCTTGAATACTTTTGGATAATTACAGCTTGTGCAACCGTTTATCCTAATATAGCAAGGATATGCTTGTCATTTTAGATTTTAAAAATCTAGGATCCAAACACCCCCACTCAAATTTTTTTAGAAGCCAGATTATATAAACTATACCTAGAATCCAGATTCTTAGTGCAACCCACTAACAACCATTAATTTCTATTTCTCTGAACTGTGGTGAAGCCACGCCATCTTTATAAGTACCACCGTCCGATCTAAGCATTCTTGTGTCATATGTTCATCCAATCCCTTGCCTAGCTGCCCCCTCCCATGTTTTCACGGTGGAAACTGAAATAAAACGAACCGGCGCAGCTTACTCCTTTACCCATCGCCTTCCTTCCGTTTCTCCTAACGAACAGGCAGGTTCTCTCCTTGCCCCATGGACTCCCTTCCGTGTCTCCTTCCAGTTCCTTCCGTTTCTCCTTCTGGTGCTTTGTCTTCTTATTTATTTCCATTGAGCTGTCCTGCGATTCAAGCAACCAAGCCTCCAGCTCTACGGCATCAAATGCCCTTTCGATTAACAAGCCAAGCAAGGCAGGACACAGCTCTCTCTCTCTCTCTCTCTCTCTCTCTCTCTGGATTTTCAGACAGCTCTGGTGTGCTCCAAAATTTCAGCAGTTGTAAACTGAGATGATTTCAATTTACTACCCTTACAGGTGGTTCAACAATCTTTTTCTTTTTCTTTTTTGATATAGGGTTGTTCGACAATCTGTAGTATTAATTGGATAGCTCAATTGCCCATTGTTTTTTTTTCACACTCTAGGTAATAATTTGTCTGAGCATTATTGGTGTACTCAATTTTTTATTGCAGTCACACATCCCTTCATTACATCAATGGATCTGTGAAATAAGAATTCTGGGAACATTTTTCGCTAAGCAGTAGAGTTATCTTTTTGTTTGCTTCAATTGAGATTTGGCAATTCTTCACATGCAATTATTATTGTAGTTTAGTTGTTATGTGAGTCTAGTGTCACTGTTTCCTCATTCTGTTGTCCACAACAAGTATATTTTGAAAGGGTTTTACATTTACAGCCTAATAAAATAGTGCATATAGTTATAATTGGATCTTCTGAATTAATTTAGATGTACATTGATCGTACACCCTAATTGTGGGATGTAACATTTACGTGTGAATGTGATGCTACAGTATGTTCACTTTTGATAATGTGCATTCCAGAGAGCTAATCTACTTCTGTATAGATTATTTTATTTACACGTTTGCATTATTTTACCATATCAAAGTGCAAACTTATATTTACTTCATCAACAAAATTACACAAGCATTGCTACAATTGTCAAAGACCTGAAGAACTTCAATTGAAAAACTGTAGCCTATAATTTCTGCACCATTGTAACAGTTTTGACCTTTTCCCAAATTTTTTTTTGAAATTGTACGGATAATCTCTGCACCATCTACAGTTTCGACCTTTCCCATGCATTCTGTAATTCCCGCAGCACCACGCGGGGTTATCAACTAGTTTATATTGATAGGGAAAAAAGAGAGGCATAAAAAGAAAAATTCTCTAGGGTCACTAATATCTCAAGTCTGTTTATTTTTTCCTTCTTTCAGACAAGTCATCTAAACAGATGGAAGCCACCCCAGAGGAACTGGTAGCTGCTCCTAAGCTTGCTGATCCATATTACAGCAAAACGTTGCCCAAACTTGTCCTTGGTGGTCTTCTGTACCAAGAGATAGACAGCAATGCCATCAAGCTTACCAGTACAATCCAAAATGATGAGTCAGTTGATGCATGTCTTGGTTTCTTCCCGCAATCTGACCAGTTCGAACTACTGGATTCTTGCAACGGTCTCGTCCTATGTAGGTATGGGAGCCGTTCCACTCCAAACATTTACCACTATGTTGTGTGCAATCCAGTCACAAGACAGTGGACGGCAATGCCTGAAACTCATCCAGAACCAAAGGACTTTCAGTATCTAGCAAAATTGGCCTTCAATCCATCATGGTCCCCGAACTTCTATGTCTTCAACTTCCAGCAGATGTGTTCCCCAGGTCTTGAAACAAATGGTGTCAGTGCAGTTCGGATCTTTTCATCTGAAAATTGGACATGGTTTGTGGATGACCATTGGAGACCTAAGAATGATATTAACGTCACCTCTAGGCCACACTTCTTCCTTCATGGAATGTTGTATGTGCATACAGCAGATGATCGAGTCCTGGAGATGAAGGACTTGAACCAAGCAGAGCAGACAAATCATAGGGTCATTGAGCTTCCTGGGTACAGACCCAGCTGTCCCTATGATGATTTTCTCTATGGCTGCCTTGGCCAGTCGTCTGGAATCCTTCAATATGCTAAGCCAGAAATAGATGGATGCAAGATTCAGGTTTGGGGTCTAGAGCAGGGTGGTTGGGACCTGAAGCACAGTCTCAACATAAGTGCTGCATTTGGAAGGCACACCTTTGTTCGGTACGACATTGAGGGATTTTTATGTTGTGATTATGACATTCAGATAGTTGATCTAGAGAGAGGAGTTATTTTCCTACGTGACTGCATAGAAAATAAGCTTATCTCATACAGTCTGAGCACAAGAATGCTGACCAAGATTCAGGATGGTTTCAATCGGTACATGTCATTTGCGCCTTGGTACGAAATGATTCGTGTGGAAAGTGTTGCAGCAGATGAAGAAAGTACATCATAGTACTGATCAACATCGGTATACATGGTTCATTTGGCCCTGAGACCCTGGCATACTCTGTGTGCTGGATGTTGTACCCGTGTTTGAAGCAAGGTGAAGCTTAGCATATTACCCTATATTCCCAGAAGATAGTAGCCTCCCATCATTGTACCAGTCAACTGTCATGGAACATTATGTCTGTTGTGTCTATTCTCTTTGGTGTGTGTCTTGTAATGAATAAGGTACATGTGTGGATTCGAATGCTCCTCATTTTGTTTTTTTATATAATGTCTTCGATTCACCCGTAATTTATTCTAGTAATTAATATGATGCATTGTTGTGGCTCACAATGCTTTCTCTACACCAGTATGATTTGTTTGTATAAAAATTGATTGAAAAGTCAATTCAGTGATTGGGAACGTTCATTTATGCATCCTACCTAATGTTTATATAGAGATCAGTATAAACAAAAGTTTATATCCAAACATTCCAATTGAAGAAACAACAAAGTACTAATGGTATTTCCTTCTTGGCCCTACATTTACATGTGCATCCTGTGTGTATTTTGACATTGTTTAACATAATGGGCGGTCTGCCGATTCGAAAAGTGTCTTATAAAGAATTGTTTAATACAAGCATGTGCCAGTTTGCTGTGACATATAAAGCAAATAAGACTCATAGAAATCTCTGAATGGACAGACAGGAGGCAGCTGCAAATCTGATTCCTGCTGCAGGTAGTGGATTAGGCCTCAATGATTTGGTTCAGTGCAAATTTCTGCGTCTCCAACTTACAAAGCATTTTTTCAAATCATAAGAAACATGGCGATCGTCGCACAGTTATTCTTGAAAATTTCTGGCTTTTCGTTAGGGCCCAATGGAGTGCCAGTGCCAGCGCTTCTCCATCTTGCGTCAAAGATTACTAGGTGGCGGCCTGTAAGTATGACTGTGCCCTTGCTATCTATCTCTAGTGACAATGCTGGTTCCCGCTTCCCTAACATTCCTCGAGAATGATCCATCAACATGAATTTGGTCCCATCACTCATCCGATGGGGACCAAGATAAGAGTTTACGATGTTTCGGTTCATCTGACCGCATCATGATGACACAATCCATATAATTCGTAGGTTCCAGCAGCAACATATTTCTTCCTGCCTTTGTTTTCTCTTGTCCTAATACGGTACTTCCAGAACAAATCAAAAAACTAACCTAGCCACATTTGCTGACTTTAGAATGTAACATATGAGGAGTGCTTCTATGCTTTCTGAAAAAGGCACGCATCTGAATGCACTCCCGTTAAGTACTTTGTTAGGCAAGCTATTACTCTGTTGTCGAACACAAACAGCTTCAGAAACATTTTCGAACTGAAGCCGCAGACTGCGACATATGGGAATTCGAAAGAAGCAGCGAAGCGCCTGCCTGGTTATTGGAGAAAGGAACGCTAGCACCAGCAGGACAAGGAGCGAGATCTGCTCGTCATGGTCGAGTCTGGCCGACCACTGCGGTAGAAAATTGCGGAGCGCATAGAAGGGCAACTGCGAGGGACTAGTGAGCTAGGTGAGGCCCAATGATTAACAGACTAATAAATTGCTTAACAGAGGGTTAATGGAAATGCTTTGAGATGCTTGACTTTTTTTTCCGGAAAGCATAGACGCACTTCTCGATGCCACCATATACGTTACTTCGAGGGGTTTTGTTTTTTTGCGACTCAAGAGACTTCATTCATTAACCAACACCGGGATTACACTCTTTAGCCAGCACGTTAATGATACAGGTCGGGGGAACATGCCACATGACCGCCCTTGCATCACCTGAGACTTGTTTAGCTAGAGTTACAGTTTCTACTATCATACTTCAACAGGAAAGCTTGGAAAGAATAGCCAATCTCCCGGATTTCCCGAAGCACCACCATGACGCTAGAGCGTTGATCATTTCCAGCATTCCACAGTGTGACCAACTCTTGGCAATCAGTCTCTATATATACCTTTCAGACTCGAGCCTGCCTTGCAAGAATTGCTCCATCTCAACATGCCAACGCTTCAGTATACATTACAGCGCATCCATGCAGTTCGCGTACCAGTTCGCCACCGCTCTCCAAACCGGCCATTGTGATCTCGTAGGACAGCACCTGCAGCTCCATGCCAATGTTCTGCTTCGGTTCAGGACTTGTCTTGCAGGAAGGAATTCATGAAGCTGTGAGGATTTTTGTCCATAACGGTTCAGGGGGTCGCCACACCATCATCTTCTTAGGCTGTGAGGATTTTTCCTTTGGCTGAGAGAGTTGCCACAGATCAAAAGTAGTGTCATAAGCCCATTCAGATGCCATCTTCACCGGCCAAACCTCGCCATGCCTTCGCTTGTTCCTCAGTGTCCAGAGAGCATACATCCCCGTGATGATCATACGTCTATCTCTTTCCAAACCACAGCCGTCAAAGAGCAAGTTTCGTGCCCAAGTGTTTGGGTGTAGAGCTGGAATCTTGACTCCAACTGTTGTCCTTGTAAGTTCCCAAAAGAACTTAGCCACTGTGCATTCAAGAAGCACACACCTAACAGATTCCTCCACCACATACCTCGCAATGTGCGATCGGCTCGATGTGTCTTCGGTTCAGGACTTGTCTTGCAAGATGGAATTCATGAAGCACCCGCCACCAGAACACTCAAACTTTTGGTTGGACACACAGCTTCCATATTCTCTTCCAAGATTCATCACAAGCCACTAGCTTCATTTTGATTATCTGGAGTTTTTGATTTCTCAATGATTCTGTACGCGGACCCGACAGAAAAATGCCCATGTCTCTCTGGCTCCCATGCCCACAAATCCTCATCCAGTGGTCTGACCGGGACTCTCAGTACTGCCTCATCCATATGTTTTGTCGATCTGCCATCGCCAATCCGCTTAATGAGCCCTCCTGCTAATGCCTCTCGACCAGCCATGATTGCCCGCCAAGTATGACTGGACCGTTTCTTTCTAGTGCATGACATAAACTCACCATCATGAAAATACTGGCTTTGAGGACTCGACCACATAAGCTATCCGGTCTGGTCATTAGTCTCCAGCCCTCCTTGCCCAACATAGCCTTGTTGACGGAAATCAAATCACGAAAACCCATACCTTCAACATCCTTTGGTTGTGTGAGCCGATCCTAGCGCATCCAGTACATTTTCCGACTATCCGCTGAGCTCCCCCACCAGTAGTTTGCAATAGCATTCCTCATCTTCTTGCAGGTGGTCTTAGAGAGGAGAAAACAATTCATCGAATAGATTGGTACTGCTTGTGCCACAGTTTTCAACAGTACTTCCCTACTTGCACCACTAGCCTCTCTGCCACTCCATGTACCAATCAAGCCTTTGATCCGAGTAGGCATATATCAAAGGCCTCAGTAGTAGAGCGGCCTATTGCAGTTGGCAACCCAGATACTTATCTGCAAGTGCTTCCTTGTCGATCTGTAGCTCTTGTCGAACTTCCTCTTTCATTAGCTCGGTACAATTGCTACTGAAGAAAACTGCAGACTTGTCACGATTAACTAGCTGTCCCGACCCAGCTATATGTATCAAGAATATCCTGTAATCTGGAGGCCCCCCTCTGCGACGCTTCTGAGAAAACTATACAATCATCTGCAAAGAGCAAGTGCGAAATCCAGGGAGAGTGTATACCCACGCGAACACCCCTTGAAACCGGGCCAACCGATATTAAAAGACATGAGACACCTTCTGCACACAACAAAAAGAGATATCGAGAGATGGGGTCCCCGTGACAGATCCGTCTTGCTAGCATGAAACACTGAGACAAGTTCCCATTAACTCTGATAGAGAATGAAACTGACGTCACGCACCTCATGATAAGTGTAACGAAAGCCTCATGGAATCCTAGTTTCAACATAATTCTCCTCAAATATTCCCATTCAACACAGTCATAGGCTTTCGCCTTGTCGAGCGGTATTGCACAAGCACCCGTTTTTCCTTTCTTCCTTTTCAGGTAATGAGTGCACTCGTATGCAATCAAAGCATTATCTGTTATCAGACGCCCCGAGATGACGGCGCTTTGCTCTTCTGACACAACATAATCCAGCATAGGCTGCATCCTATTAGCCAAGACTTTAGAACACAACTTATAAATTACATTGCACAGCAAGATAGGCCTAAATTGTTTCATCTCCTGTGGGTTCTTTACTTTGGGAATGAGTACCACAGTTGTCTTGTTTATGATTTCTGGTAGAGACCCCCCATTCAGAAAATCAAGTACAGCACGCGTGATGCTCGGACCTACAAGATCCCGATGAGCTTGGTAGAAACCAGCTGTCAGGCCGTCCGGTCCGGGAGCCTTGTTTGCGCCCATCATAAACAACGCTCGTTTGACTTCCTCTGCTAGAGTTGAGATTCACTCTTGTAACTTGTTTTGTTGCAGGTGTCCACCCACCTATCATATATTGTTGCAAAAACCGCTCTAATAACATGCACATACTTGGCCAATTTCGCCAGTTTTTATCAATGTTAGAGCATCTCCAAGAGACTCCCATAAAATTGCCTCCATAAACTTGTTTTTGGGAGCAACCAAAAAATTATGAGGGGTAATTTTTGTCTCCTCCTCTAACAGTTCTCCCCTAAAAGTGGATTAAAACACTTTTGATTGGGCCACGTCAGCATTTGGGGCCACATAAACATTAATTCCATAGGAAAATAAAGATATGGGAGTCCCAATTCTCCCCTTGTTTGTAGCTACAAATGAGGGAAGTTCAGGGGCTATGAAAAGACTGGGGTTGGTTTTGGGGTCCTGTTGGAGATGGTTTTTTAGATTAACTCCCAATATTTTGATTTAAGGGAGGTTTATGGGGCTCTCTTGGAAATGCTCTTAAACATGAAAGACCATGCGAGCTTGTTTTCGTGCTTGGATATGGCTTATTGCTCAAGTTTCCATCAAAAGAAATATAGAAATAGCTAAAGTCAGTGTGACGATATTTAAACTCTAATAAACCCTTATTTTTGTCAAAATTTTTGAAAAGAAGGAAGATTATACCCTCAAAGTTTGTAGCTTCTATTAGAACTCCATCGACTTCTTTAGATTAATGAAAACATACTTAATAGGTTAGCATTTGCATATTTAAGTGATTTTTGCAACAATATTTAGTAGGGATGTGGGTATTTAATTATAAAAGATGGTTTATAAGAGCGAATACGGTTTATGATTTTTTTTAACTTTGTGTATATATACATATATGTGGGAGAAATTCAATTGAAAATACCTAGGCACACTACAAGTCCGGATTCCTGGAACCTGCAGTGAAGTTTCTTCTCCCAGCGGCAATCCATCTGACCACAAAAGGCACTGGAATAATGTATGATGAAAAATACTGCTAACAATTAGCCAAACAAGGGATATTAGATCTGGCACCACTCATAAGGAGTGAAGTCCATAAAACAGAATCAGTAAGCGTGGATTTCTTCAAACACCACTAGTAAGGGTGGTTGCCATCACAAAATACAAAGAACCATGTTTTGTCTGGTTTTTAATTTTTTAAAGACAAAACAGGCACCGAAGGGACACAGGTTTCACAATTTTAGCATGTGGTGTGAAAGACAAAGTTAACCATGATTAAGGGATGAAAATACCATGTATGCTTAAAAAGTGTCGAAGCAGAACAGGAACAGGAACACATGATTAAGGGATGATCAAGAATGATGGGATTTTCAGAACAGGAACCACTATTTCTTCATGCAAATATAATCTGCTATGATTAAAATAATGCAAAACAAGCATAAAAAGCATATAAAAATATTTTCAGGAAAGCATCAAAATGAGCCCTAACATTGCAGCAAATTATTTGAAGGCATACATGATCTAAGGATCTGTAGAACTGGAAGTATCTCAGTTTAAGCTATATTAATCAAATGACAAAATAAACAAGTTAAGAAAGCTTTTGAGTTAATTACATTAACATGAAGAAAAAATGAAGAGATCTGGCCACGGACCATTTTAAATTAAAATCGTGCATCGTAAACAAGATTCTCAGATGCAGTTTCATGATTTTAGCATGCAGCATTATTAGTTTGTTATTAAATAGAAAACTGAATTGCAGAATACTCCAGCAAAGTAAATCCATTTAGCAAGATAACAGGGTTTCCATAGTTCTCAAACATTTCGGAGGTTTAAAAGGATACGTAGACACTGTGAAAAGTGTTTTCACAAGTTTTGACTATTGCAGGACAGAAAAAGAATTGAAACAAGCATACACATGCAACATTTGATACAATAAAATGAATAAGTTTCGGATCATCTCAGGTATATTTCTCAGGTTCTATACAGTAGGGAACGCACCAGAATTTATTCCAGAGTTTGCAGCATTCATATAGTTAAATATGCACTGAACAATGTTTAGGCAAATGATTTTTTATGCAACCATAACTTTTATGGAAGGAATTGAACAAGTTTGAGCATGGTGAAGGAGTAAAGAACTTAACAAATGGAGGCAAACAAAGGTTTCATGGTCCTACAAAGTTTTAGAACATACCACATGACAGAGAAAATCAGGGCAAGATTCACAAATATAGGACACAGTATGCATTTATAGTAATTAAAACAGTGCAAAACAAGTAAAAGTATGATCTGCAAATTCTTTAACAAGACATGTGGTCCAAAGTATCATTCTGATGCAGAATGTGGCAGGAAGAACAACTCAACAATTGATATGATTTATAGATGCACAAAATAACAGGAATGAAATAACATTGGGTACACAGATATGCTTCAGTTAGCTAGCTTTTGTGTGCTGCTCTATCGGCATGGCGCACTCGTGCATGGCTACAGCAGCAGCGGTAAACAGAGTTGCTAGATAGGAAAAGGAAGATGCCGTGAGCCTCACCAGTTGTCCAAAGTGGCAGCTTGCATTGGTCAACGGAGCAGCAAAGAGGCAGCTCGGCACAACGTTGAAGACTCTGCAGCGGTGGATCCACGGGGACGAACATCACAGCTGAAACACAACCGGCGGATATCAAAGCTTCAACAGAGGAGCATTAAGCCACAGTCTGCGGCTGCTACTCTGCTCGCTGGACAGAAAATGGAGAGAAAGAGAAAAGACTGAGGGCAGCTCGGGGGAGAATAAGGTGGGGATGAGCTCCACGCACCTGGACGGCTTTGAGGCCAAGGGAGGGGAGCAGAGCCCAGCAATGGACGTGCGGGAGCCGTCCTCGTCGCCCAACCAGAGGAGGAAGGAAGCAGAGCAATTGATGACAGGTCGGTCAGATTTTCTTATCAATTTTCCAGGAATTTCGTTTCCTCCACTGTTCCTTAATTAAAAATGGTATTTCGGGTCATCAAAAATTATGCCAAGTTTGTGTGTGTACAACAGGGCATGGGAAACAAATTTTCTTTTGGGTTCACTTTTAGTAATACTACATATTTTTAAATAAAAATCTGTAAATGCAGCATAAGTTCGAATTTCTCTGAATATTTAGGGGCACTAAATACTTGATAAAATCGTAAAAACTTCTCCAAGAAAGGAAAGAATCGCAGCAAATAAGCACTGGCTCAAGGAAATACTTTCGTCCTTCCTTTCGATAGTTGAGAGCTAATGTTGATGTTGGGTCATAAGACAACAATAGTGAAATCTCGAGAATGACGAAGAGTGTTAAATTATATGCGAAGGATGCCGTTGTATGAGTGACCTATGTAACTAGAGATGGGTTTATAAATAAAACCACAACCCTTTATAATGACAACGGTTTTTCGGGCCACGAGCTAGTGATATCATTTACTCCATTCCAAAATCTTTGACGTCTCCGCTTCCTCCGTCTAGCAATGCGGACAGAAGAAGCCTCCAACACCTTGCAGTGACAAAAGCTTGAGGGCATCGCTTGACTACAGTTTCCTGATTTTCTTCGCAATCAGAGCCGAGGGTTTCGCGACATTCAAAATCATCTCCACGATTGTGCTTGGGGCTTCGCACACCCATTGAGAGCTTTGTTCCCCCCAACACCCCAAACTGGCCCGTCGTCCTGACAGAGACAGGACCGCCGGACATCACCTCGTATCTCGAAATCAACCAACACGATCGAGGATCTGCGAACGACGTCCATTTGCCTCTCCGTTCCTTGTCACCATCCTGGGCAGCTGGAGCATCGCATCCTCCCGCGACCGGGTTCACCGTCTCTAGAATTTAGAGCTCTCCACTGCAGCTTTTACAGTTCGTGAATGGTAAAATGAATTCCACAAATCAGCACTGAATTGTTAAACTGATCAATGCTTCAGTGCGGCTTGGAGCAATGGACACAAATGGCTGCAGAAACATTCACGAACTGAAATGCAGACTCCGACGTGCGGGAATTTGATAGAAGCGAATCGCCTGCCTGGTTGCCGGAGAAGGGAATGCTGGCACTGGCAAGACAAGGAGCGGGGTTTGCTCGTGATGGTCGACCAGTGCGGCAGGAAATTGCGGAGCACAGAGAGAGGCAACTGCGAGGGACGAGTGAGCCAGGTCAGGCCCAACAGTAGTACAAAAAGAGGCTATATATAGTGACGAACCCCCTTTTTAAATAGTGGCGGACACCCTCTTTTGTGTCACTAGAGTGAGTTGGAACCAACAATAACGACGGACACTTATGACGTCATCAAAAAACCTCTCAGTAATGGCAGATATGCTGCCGTTATCGCTGTGAGCCACAACTTAGCTTCATTTCCGGTGGCGGGCGTAGCTGATGTCATGTGATTGCTCCATCACTGCAGTGCCACCAGCCGAGGCAAAACGAATAAAAAAAAAGACCACCGGCCGGCCTTATCGCCTCCCCCCATACAAGACTAATAAAAAAATCACCTCCAACCTTATCTCCTCGGCTCCTCCTCCTCCTATGTCTCTCAAACTCTCCCCCCCCCCCCCCCCGCACCCCC
>LAPY01000848.1:125954-136332 GCA_000970635.1 Eragrostis tef
GTAGGAGAACATAGACCTTTGTTTTTCATAATTGTCATTTGCATGCTTGTGTGTCCCTCTAAATTTCAGTCAAATTGAAAGATCTATGTTGTAAATGTCTATAATAATGTGAAAGACACATATTTCTCTCATTTTTGCTGCAACATATTGTTGAAACCCTTTTTTAATATTATGAATACATCTAACACTAGAATACATTTATACTGATGGAGAAACAGAGAGGCGTAAAAAGAAAATTTCTTTTGGGTCACTAATACCTCCATTCTGAAACAGATGGAAGCCAACTCTGAGAAAGTGGTAGCTGCTCGTAAGCTAGCTGATCAATATTACAGCGAACGCTTTGATGGCCTTGAACAATGCCATCAAGCTTAACGGTGCAAGCCCAAATGATGGATCAGTCGATGTATCTCTTAGTTTCCAACAGCAATCTGGCCAGTGACCATCTGGAACTACCGGATTGCTGCAACGGTCTGGTCCTCTCCAACCATTGCCCACTTCGTTCTGTGCAATCCGGTCACAACCCCAGTGGGAGGTTTTACCACAAACTCATCTAAAACCAGAGAACTTTCAGTATCTACCAAAATTGGCATTCAATCTATCCTGGTCCCCATCGTTCTGTCTTCAACTTTCATTTGAAAATTCAACATGGTTGGGATCTGAAGCACAGTCTCAACATAAGTGCTGCGTTTGGAAGGCACGCCTTTGTTCATGACATTGAGGGATTTTTATGTTGTGAGTTATTTTCCTACGTGTTTGCATAGAAAATAAACTTCTCTCATACAGTATGAGCACAGGAATGCTGACCAAGATTCAGGATGTGTTTAATCCATACATGTCCTATGTGCCTTGGTACGAAATGTTTCGCATGGAAAGCATTTAAACTGACGATTGTACATCAGAGGACTCGTCAATATCATCACACAGGGTTGTCCCTTGTTAACACCTTATACAAAATTTACAATTGTATATTTATTCTCTAGTCGCACACGCGCACGCGCACACACACACAAGGGGAACAAGCCAGAGCCAACATCTGATTGAAAGACATAAGGGTGGCTGAAATTGGATACCTATCAACAGATATTACTTTATCTAAAAAACAAATCAACAGATACTATACCTAACTGTTTTACGACTTGTTACCAAACATCCAACAAGAGAACAATGCTGAACCACTGTTCCACAATTTGTATTTGATAAAAGTTTGACCAGACTTAAAGATGCACATCTGTCATAAGATCAGCTACATCCACAAATGTCCATATTGCAGATTTCACATAATGGATTTGTCTCCAAATCAGAGAGGAGCATCTTACATGGCAAAAAAGTATCATATTAATAGCAATAGAAGCAAAATAAATATAAAAATAAAATGAAGGTTCATTCAAGAACAAGTAGAATCAGATATCAAGTAGACAGTTCATTGCAAACTTCTTCATTCCAACCATGCGAAGAAGTTTGCAAATGTGTGATCCCAGTTCAGATCTTTGTTCAGAAGTCAGGTGGCCACACGGCATAAAAGTATAGAACAATAATTGGAGAAAGAGAAATTATGCATCATAGATCAGGTAATCTATTTCTGGTGCATATATCAACACATTTCAACTTTTACCAATCAAATATGTAGATTGTCAGATAAACTTGGCTGAACATGTGTTAGCATCATTTATCAGTCTATTTCATCATATTATTTCGTCAATCCATGCATCCTCGTTCTAGAATATGCCAATGTTAAAATATCCATAGTACTTGATATTAACGAAGCATATAGCATGATACACAATGTAGCACAATATACTTTTCTCAAAATAAAATACTATGAAGTGAAAACAATTATTTTATCTCATTATCAATCAATAGCAGGCACCACTCACTATATGGATAAGCACCCACTTAAAAAGCACAATGCAAACTAACCATTCGGCCATCCAATTAGCCATTCAATTCAAAACCACTACATTTGAATCATTTGGATCAGATGGCGAAATGAAAGAACTCATGCACCTATGCCGACCTATTCCAAAGAAAATAGAAAACACAACATTTTCATTCAAGGCAGGAACGAGAAACACCCACAAACACAACTGCCAAGGGATTTCGTAAAATACCCCCTCTATTTTTCTAAAGGCATTTGGTGTTTTTACCTCTGATTTCGGAGCCAATGGCGTTTTTACCGCTCCTTTTTGTAGATTGCAAATTTGCCCCTGCTTTCCAAAACGAGCGTCCGTTTACCCCTCCTTGACATCCATTAGCCTAACCCGGATTGAAGAACTAAAAAAAAACAATTAGGAAAAATAAAAATGACCTTCGTACCCATGTCCCCATCCCTCTTTCTCCACCGAGCCCGACCCGTTTTTCCTCTCCCGTTCGTCTCCCAACTCTCTCCTCTCTGTTCTCTCCCTTACTCAAACTCCCTAAACCCTAACCCTAGGTCGTGAAGAATGGAGGCGGCGTGGCCTGGGTAAGGCTTGTGCTCGGCGGTGGACTGCTCGGCGTTCGTGATGATTGTATCTTATCCAGGCTGAACATTTGCCTTTAGTTCAGAATTGACAAGATTTGTTCATTCCAAAGAAGGAAAATAGAGCCAAAATTGATATTATATCAAAATTCAATAGTACAGGTTTTATTCAAGACCGATTTTATCTGGTGTTTACAAGAAAACAACAACCGCGAGTACAGAAAAGATAAGATGTTGTCGCAGAGTAGATTAATTGCCTGATTCAATTTGTTACCTGCTGAAATTGTGTCAAAATGTTGCTGAAATTAAAAAAATGCTGCTGAATTTTTAAAAAGTTTGTAATATTCGAAATATTTTACTTGTCACAAAAATTTTGCTGTCCATGATACACTCATTTTCTAAAACAGGTGTAAAATCACAAACTGTTAGCAAAAGGAGGGGTAAAATCGCAAGGGCACTTAGTTATTTTTGCCCCGGATTTAACACTGTTAAGTGCCTCTAACAGACCAGGGGTAAATTGATGCTTCATTTTCAAAAAACAGGGGCCAATTTGCAATCTGTGAAAAGGAGGGGTAAAAAGATCTCAAAGCAGTAGTAAAAACACCAAATTCCTTTTTTTCAATGCCGTTAGGACAAGGTTAGCAATTTTTTCAAGGAGCAGTTCAATAGATTACCACAGTGCAGCACATGGTTGAAATCAGTTTGTCAGGATACATAAAAAAATCATTTCAATAAACCCATCCCTAGAAATTAGATACTATCGTTGTTATGTAGAACAACAGACCCATCCCTAGAAATTAGTTACTATTGTTATTATTAGTAGGAGTATCAAAGGTTAATAACCCCCTGTGCTTTGATTTGGTCTAGATAACCCCCACGATTAGGAAAACTAGAGCGCTACTAACCTTTGATACTCCCACTAATCCAGTTTAGCTGACGTGGATAGTGGTTTAGGCAGTTTTGCTTCTAATCATGACATGTAGGCACACTGACGTGGAAACATGGAACCGAGTCCAAATAGCCCCCTCCCTCCTGTGCCCGTAACCCTTCAGTTAGCCGCCACCTCAGTTTCCCTCAAACGCATCATTTCATCTCCCCCACCTTCTCTCTCCAGACGCTAGCCGATCGACGAAGGTGATGATCGCCGGGCAGAGGTGTTGATCTCCAACGACGACTGGATGAAGGTGTGTTCCCCGTACTCTAGGACTGCAAAACAGAAATTGATTTCATCGGCAGAGGTGCTGATCCTCGTTTGATTATTAGGGTTGCAGTTCAGTCCGTTATTGGCTTTGGTACAAGAAGGATATGTGCGCCTTTACTTGTAGCCTCCACTTCTGGTATCGTTTAGGGCCATCAGTTGTCAATATGTAGCAGAAATGTGAGTTCGCACTACCCTGTGCATTGATCTATTATTGGTGGTAGCGAGTTCATGCTTCAAATTTGATTGCGGTACTGATAGGTTAATGCAATTGTATTTTTTTTCGTGGTTCGTAGGTAGGATTTTTCAGTGTATCATTTTTTCATTTTAGGCTTAGGCTTTCAGATGCGAAATTGATGATTTTTTTTCAAATTGGTCAGGTGTCAGATTTCACTTAGGAGGGAAATTTAACTACGATGACTATTCTTTGCAATATATTGGTGGCTCAGTTGCAATCTCAGACACTGAGAGGGACACGGTCTCACTTCCAGAACTGAAAGGGCACTTGGCTGATCATGTGGCTCTGTCCTAGAAAAACAATGTTGATTTTCACTGGTTATTTCCTGGTCAAGATTGAAACAGTGGGTTGAGAAGGAGGGAGGGGGCTATTTGTCACTGGTTATGTCCAGAGTGCATTACAGAAGGAGGAGTTGCTGAAGTATATGTAGAGATATTCAAGATTATTGATAATCCAGATGTTGTGTGGTCTTCTGGTGAGCCTGCTGCTATGATTAGGAAAAATCCTGAGAAGAGGCATGTCATTCAGGGCAGTCCATCTAAAGAGCAAACTACTAGGGACATAGAGAAAGTACAGACCTTCTACAGTTCACAATATTGATGGAGTGGGAGGTTCTGATCATGATGATGAAACAAGTGGAGATGCAGATGATGGAGGAGATTCTGATCATCATGATGAAAAAAAGTGAAGACAGTGATTATGTGGCTGGGAATTCAGACACTTCTGAGGTTGATGAAGAAGCAAAGCAGTTTAGAACAAATGTTGTCAAGCAGAGAAAGAATCCAGCTAGTACTGTTGCTAAGGAGGCAATCATGTTAAGGTTTATGAAGGTGATGTTAATCATGACATCCCTGACCCCCAATGTTAGAGTCAAGTGAGGAAGGGAGCTATGATGAAGAAGAAGGTTGTAGCGTCCCGCCTCTCCGAGGTCGGACCCGCACACCTGACAGCTCTCTAAGACCTCTAGACTTCCCTCACAGACCACCAGTACATGTCTTTACTGCACATTTTGTCCTCACTCATACGCGCCCGGAAAGGACTTCCTGGTCGGTCACCCATCCTGAAATTGCTCTGGCCGCTTAACCTCGGAGTTCTTTCAAGATGAGCTTCTGGAAAAAAAGTTACAACTTGTTGACATGAGTATTCTATGAATCCTATTAAGCCTTGCATCGGGATGTCACATACTCACCTCCTTAGAAGACCGACGTCCTCGTCGGTCAACCCAATCCAGGAATGTCTCCTCTTGGCCACGTCCGTGCGTTCAGTGCCAGTGCATGTGCCAGTCCTGTTTTACTTGTTAGTGATGTGTTTTACGTAATTGTATGGTTCCCGCGTGAAAACATCAAAAAATATATGTTTTGCTATAAACGGGTCAAACGGCTTTGGTCTCGAGCTGTTCAGGACCTGTTTTACTTGTGGAGAGGTAACAACAGAGAAAAGAAAAGGGGAAATCTAGTAGCTTGGGAACAAGTTAGATTGCCAAAGAAATCTAGTCTGCTCATGAAGCATTTAGATAAATTCTACAACAAGAAGGATATCCCCTAGATAAAGATAATTAGGATCAAAGTACCATTTAGATAAAGTGTCACATCACACCGAAGATGGTTCATTCTGGTGGACCAGTTTTGGTTATTTCTTTTTTTCTTTCGGTCAAAATGACCCGGGGATCGCTCCGTTTTACTTGTTGCGATGTGTCTAATGTAATTGGATGGTTCCTGCGTAAAAACATCCAAAAATGTGAGTTTTGCTGTAGACGGGTCAAACGGGGCTGTTCTAGAGCTATTCGTGACCCGTTTTGGTTATTTCTATGTTGTTTCAGTCAAAATGACCTAGAGATCGCTCCATTTCACTTGTTGCAATGTGTTTGATGTAATTGGATGGTTCTCGCATGAAAACGTCTAAAAATGTGAGTTTTGTTGTAGACGGGTCAAACGGGGTTGTTCTGGAACAGCTCGAGACCAACCCCGTTTGACCTGTCTATAGCAAAACCCATATTTTTGGATGTTTTCACACGGGAACCATACAATTACCTAAAACACATCACGAACAAGTGAAACGGGACTGGCACTATAGGGTCCCGCCTCCCCAAGGCCAAGCCCCCACACCTGACAGCTCTTTAGGACCTCTAGACTTCCCTCACACACCAACATGTGTCTTTTTTGCGCACTTTGTCCTCACTCATGCGTACCCAGGAAGGACTTTTCGGTCGATCACCCAAGCACGCTTAACCTCAGAGTTCTTTCGAGATGAGCTTCCGAAAAAGAAGTTGCAACTTGTCGACAAGAGTATTCTATGAATCCTATTAAGCCTTGGGCCGAGATGTCACAAAGGTAGTTAGAAGGAAGAGCAGGCTTCCAAGATTTGATAACACAACCCCAATTCCAGATTTTAGAGTCAGGCAGGAAAGAGTGTAAGGTTGCCTTGATCAAGTATGGATTGGCCATTAGAAAGCACATAAGCTTCATCAAGGATGAGACGGATAGAATAAGAGCTAGGTGTTCATGGAAGAATTGCATTTGGATGCTTTTTGCTTCCAACAGGAATGACCCTGATTGGTCTCAGGTGAAGACTCTTGTTAATGAGCATGTCTGCTCGAAGAGAAAAGAAAATAAGTTGGTGACATCTACAAGAATTGCTGACAAGTATGAACTGATAATCAAGGCAAATCTATCTTGGAAGTTAAACAACATAAAGAAGACAGATCTCCTAGAAATGGCCGGAGACGTGAAGATATCCAAGATTAAGAGAGCAAAAGGGCTTGTAATGAAGAGAATTTTTTATTCATGTCAGGGAGAGTACTCCAAAGATTTTATGTTTGTTTTGATGCTTGCAAGAGAGGTTTCATGGCAGGATGCAGAAAGGTTATTGGTGTTGATGGATGCTTTTTCAAAGGAGCAACCAATGGTGAGTTGATATGTGCACTTGGCAGAGATGCCAACAACCAAATCTATCCAGTAGCTTGGGCAGTAGTAGATAAGGAAACTGAAGATCCTTGGACTTGGTTCTTGGGCTTGTTACAAAAAGACATACAAATTCCATTAGGTAGGAAAGGATGGGTTATCATTTCTGATCAGCAAAAGGTAAGATGGTAACTTGCATTGATAAGTGTAGTACTTGTAATGTTGATACTAACTTGCATCTAACATTAATGTACCTATTTTGTAGGGCCTTCTCAATGCAATAAAATTGTTGTTCCCAAACATTGAGCATAGAATGTGCACAAGGCACATTTATGCTAACTGAAAGAAGAAGTACAAAGATTTATCAAAAACCATTCTGGCAGTGTGAAAAGGCTCTTCTGTACCAATCTTCAATTATTGTAGAGCTAAGCTTGCAAAACTAACACCTACAGGTGCTAAGGACATGCTGAACACCAGTCCAAAACACTGGAGTAGGGCTTGGTTTAATCTTGGCTCATATTGTGACAGTGTGGATAATAACATGTGTGAAAGCTTCAACAACTAGATTGTTGAGATAAGGGCTTACCCTATAATTCAGCTGCTAGAGGGGATTAGGACTAAGGTTTTTGTCAGGATACAACAAAAAAGAAACAAATCACACAACTGGCCTGGTACGGTGTTGTTGGTTACAAGCCCAAACAGTGTAAGAGGGGTCCTCCTAGGGTCTACCACACTTGGGAGGGACCCTAGGGAGGACTAAGAGAGGAGTAAACAAGAGCCATAGGCTACCAAGTAGTACTCAATGTCCTTCATGAGGGGGGTAAGGGGAGTATTTATAGCTTCATACCCCCTTACAACTCTAAGATCCTAATTACAACCTTACCTTTGACCTAAGGGTGTTACAGTAATTTCCTTTCTCTCCTAGGAGGAGGCTAAACCCTAAAGGACCAAGGCTTAAACCATTCCGGCCCATTACATTTCTGGCCTATTTGGGCCCTTATGGGCTGACTTCTAAACAGGCCAAGGAGCTAGGGGGAGGGGACACGATGGGCCTCCCCCAACTGTGACCTCTGGAGGTCCGCCTGTCGTCCCCTCCTTCGGCGCTCTGAAGGCTGGTATCTTTGGTTGCTCCGAAGGTTGAGTTTGTTGTTGTGGCGGATTGCGACGCCAAACCCTGCACCGCTGATCTCTTTGCTTGTGTTCCGAAGGTCGATGTGGTTTGCCGGTCTGAAGGCTGGGAGTTTTGGACGCTTCGGTTTTGCTGCCGAAGCTGTCCCCTAGCGTTGGCCATCTTTGTGCTGATGTGTTGTCGGCTAAAACGCCGTTTCCATTAATGCTGCCTCGTGGGGCGACGCGCTTTTATGACGCCTCTTGATCTGACGTTGCGTGATTTACGTTAAAGGTCGTTTCGTCATTATTTACCATCACTTGGATGCGTTGGATTCCGATCGGACAGTCGCATCGGTTCGCGTCGAGGCCTATATAAGGCTGGGGTACCCCTAAGGGTTTCACCCACTTGGTCATTTGCCACTTTCACCGCGCAGCCGTCACTCTCGCCTTCTTCCGCGCGTAGCTGCTCTAGCTCTGTTGTTCCTCCTTCGGCCGAAGCTTTCTGTCGTCCTTCTCTTCGGCAATCTGGATCTGACGATGGCTCAGAAGGGTATGAAGAAGGCCTCCGGGCCAGCCGTGCGGGTTCGCATCGACGACCAGCTCCAGTCGACGCCGTTCCTTGGCGCGACTACATTGACCAAGGCGGATCTGGACACTATGGCGCAGAAGGGCTACTTCGACCGCGCGCGAGCCGAGTTGCCGCGGGAAGATGAGGTCGCGCCGTCGCCGAGGGCTGGGTATGTCATCCTGTACCAGTGTCTGTTTGTCGCTGGCCTTCGGATGCCGTGTTCATCCTTCGTCGGTGACGTCCTCGACCTCTTCGGGCTGGAGATCCAGCAGATTACCACCAACGCCATTGCCCGGCTCGGAATCTTCGAGTGGGCCTTTTGGATGGCGGGGGCCGAACCGCACGCCGGGGCTTTCGCCGCCACTCATTATGCTACGGCATACAAGACTCCTTCGTAGACCGGTCCGAAGAGGTGGTGCCCCCGAAGGCCTACAAGAATCACTGGGGGAAGAATTGGAACTCTGCTTGGTTCTATTACTGAGTAGAGGATTCTTGCAACCTTCGGTCATCGTTGATATCCAAAGTGTTTTACTATCAATATCCGCCGGTCGTGGAGGATGGGACGTGTGCGTCCGGAAAGAGCTTGCTGGCTGCCACTGCTCGGGAGTTCACGATGCGTGATCTCTTCGAGGAATGCGTGGCGGCCGGCATCTGGCCACTCAGCTAGAAGTGGCATGAAACCTTCCTCGAGCCGCGGCCTGAAGGAGAGGCTAGCGGGGCCGAAGATGTGATGGTCTTGCGCTTTCAGGTTGACGCTCTACCCGGTAAGAATTGCCTAGTTGTTGCTTAGCGTCATTGGGACTGATCCTTTACCTGACGGGGTTAGGGTTTTTCGTAGAGTTGACGGTGGAGGAGATGGAGCGACGTGCCGTCGAGGTCCTTGGTCCGGCGACTGTCGAAGAGCTTGACCGCGCGGCCCTGGTGGTGAAGGGTCCTCGGGCAAACCGGGTTTTTTCACTAAAGTACCCGGACGTCGGTCTGTCGAAGCGCGTCGGTGTGCAGACGGCTGCCTCGCAAAAGGCTGCGGCGGCCGATGATGATGGCCGAGTGGGTAACGAGGGCCAATGTCGCCTCGTCGGCTCCAGCTACCTTCTTTGGGAAGGGGAAGAGGGCGGTTCCCGAGGTCCGGTAGCCCAGGAGTTTCTACGGGTTACAGGACCGATCCCGATGCTCAAGGTCGTGACACGGCGGGCTCGGATGTCAGCCGTGGTCCGTCCTCTCGTTCTGCTGCTGCTGCTATTGGGCTTCCGGCCCAAGTGTTGGACTTAGACGAGGACGATGACGTCGGTTTCTGCGGGATGCCCATTTTCACTCCGTGGCCGACTGGCGCTGTGGAGACGGACCCGTCGTCTACCGGTACCGTGATTTCCTCTCGCAACTCTTGTTTAGTTGAAGTTTTGAGTCCGTCTAACTCCGTTGCTCTAGCCGACGAGGATGATGGCGATGAAGAAGTCGCCACCGAAGAGGTTCCTTCGGCCGCCGGAACGTTGGCGAACGTGCCTCTTGGTCATGGTGGAGAGAAGGGTTACTTCGGCCAGTCCCCTATTGAGCATGCCGGCCGGCCTCCCCCAGAGGGGCAGATTACTTGGAACGACTTCGTCGACCGCCCGGAGGTTCGCGAGGCCCTTCGGTCGGTTTACGAGTACGCTGGGATTGGGGACTTGGATTAATCCATGGCTCCTGTTCTCCCCGAGGAAGCTGCTTCGGTGTTGTCGACCCTGTCGCTGAAGGTAAGGTCATTTGTCTTTGGCTGAGCCGTTCTGCTTCCACTGTTTCGTGGTCTTGACTTGTTAACTTTGTCATGCAGACGGCTCTCCTTGCGCGCCAGGTTGACGTGGCGCTGCAGTGCTTTGACCTGACGAGGATTCGGGCCGGGCTCTCGAAGGCTGAAGCTGCTTCGGAGCCG